>MU160618.1:501430-563271 GCA_015888305.1 Antheraea pernyi | reverse complement strand
ATTCAGTTGTGCTCGTAAATACAGATGCAACCTCTACGACATTCATTCTACATTCATTTGATGCAACTGATAGTTAAAACGGTCAGGAAGAATTTCGATGCCGTGTCTACGAAATAATACTAGACAGCTGTCTCTGCCTTAGGTCTTTCACAATGGCTTGCTTCTTTTCTAGTGAAGGTGGATGGTTGCCAAGAATGTGAGGTACTTTTCTGTGCACTAAGTGGGTATAGTAAATATCTTGTGTCGAAACATTAGAACTCGTCCTTATCAGGTATATATAGCATATTACTTGACGCAGCTATCTGTGTTAAAACCGTCTTGTACATTCTTATTTTTGTATTTCAAAATAATACAGTGCAAAACGATTTTTAACACAAATAGTCACGTCGACTCATATGCTTAACCTAATAAAAACGAATTCTAATGTTGTACTTTTTACAGTACAGTTATATTTAAAAGTAATATAGTAAAAGAAGGCTTCTAACATTCCGAGTGTGATGTTTCCTTTTTTTTTAACCGACAAACCGTTTTGTGGGGGCGGCAAGGGATCGTTCAAGCTAATCAACCTTGTAGAGCCGCCCCCACGGTCCGCACGGCGGTAGGTGGCCGCCGGGCTCCTGCCTATAGAGGTACAGACCGGGTACACACCGGCTGCCCCCCCTCATCCGCCGGACCTGTGCAATGTGGAGATGGGCCCCCCGGCCCATCCCCTCAGGTCCGGCTACGAGTATGATGTTTCCTGCGTGTAAATTCCTTGTAGGGAGTTTTTTAGTAGATTAGAGATTAGATTAGATTTGAAATTAGAAGTCGCCAATTTTTTTTTCGATTTAACTACGTTTATGTCCTGATAAGGTTTTTACAACTTTTTACGGCCGATTTTATTCAGACAACTAGCTCAAGGGCACAAGGGCTCAAGCACGGCACAACTCGGCTTGGGCTGTTGTCGGTATCCCGAATCTAACCTAGCTAAACTATTCTAAGCTATTCATACGTATATTCCTTTGTGAATTATACAATTTAAGTCACTAAATAACGCTCTGTATTTTTAAATAGTTACGCTTTAAATTCAGTTTCTTAACAACATCGTCACTTCTAATAACCTTTTGCCAACTCACTCCCTTATAACCTTATATTTGAAAAATTTCATAACAATAACATATAGCCTAGTGCCACCTAATGACGAGGAGTACTCAAATAAATAGCATATAAATCTTCTCCATATAAACAATGAGGTATGCCAAGTGATAACTAGGTTGCTATGGGGTACGGCTGCTTAGGTAGACACGATATTTTTATTACAAAAACGGACAGTTTCAGCAATATATAATATGGGACCTCGCGAATCATTAAAAACGAAATTCCAGGAATTCGGTATCTTAACTCTGCCCTCCCAATACGTTTTTGATAATTTAATGTATGTCCGTAAAAACTTTGAAAAACTGAATTTAGTAATAGACCGTCATAATCGAAATACTAGAAATTGTAATAAACTGGTGGTCCCATGTTTCAGACTAATCAAAATCAGTAATAGTTTTTTAGGTAATAGTGTCAGGTTCTACAATAAAGTTCCAAAGCACGTTACCGATTTTCCGGACTGTAAATTTAAGCGCCATGTCAAACGGGTTTTAGTTTCCAAAGGATATTATAGAGTGGATCAGTACATGAACGATAGTGATGTCTGGAATTGACTCCTCTCTGTGCATCCACTAAAAGCTATTGTATGATGTATTGAAAATATATGTTAAAAAAATGTACCTAATCGAGTTTCTTTCCGGTTCTTCTCGATGAGTGGGTTATTTTCCGAACCGGTGGTAGTCTTTGACGTTCATAAGTGCCTTATTAGGGCCTAAACTGAATAGACTATTTTTGATTTGATTTAATTTGAACTGTTTTTAGAACTGCCGGGCATAGAACCATAAACCGAATATCAGTTCACAAGATGAAGGAAGAAATATGTTGTAGTTCTTACTCATGTTGAACAAGAGCTAGAAGTAGATTGAAGGTAGAAGTAGAAAACATATTGGTTACTAAAGATAATATTATTCGGTACCCGTTCGTCCGGATAGATTCTATCTTCTTGATGAGAATTTTTTTTTTTAAACTTTTTTTTTCTTGTTTATTACAATTCCGTCTGATGTTAAATGATAACGTGGTCTAAGATAGTAAACGTTTTAAATATAGTTTTTATATAAGTCTAATAGTGTTGGAGTTTCCAAATTCCGTATTCGTGTAAAGGTTGTTATATAAATATATATACATACTAAAATCATATATAAAGTTCTTAGATTGCGTAAACGAGTAGCCTATTAAGAAGCCACGCCTGTCTCTTTGGCATATACATTTTGATAAAAATGTCGCCGTGATAGCGCATTATCCCTAATGATAAAGTATATTTTTCTCTCTGCCAGGAAAAATGTCATTATTAAGACTTCAAGATGAGCTACATAGAAGTTATTCTGTTTAGAAATAATATAATTTCAATTAAATAATTGTGATAAGTTAATTATCGTAATATATCTATAATTCTAATAAGATTGTTTGTTTTTCTGTTTATTTAAAAAACGTATAAGTATATCGAAAAAATATTTGATAGAATTGTTTTTTTAAGCTATCGCTGACAACGTGTATACAAAATGACATAATGATCATTGAGTAGACAAAGCTTGAAAGCGTAATAAAACAAGAAACAAATAAACCCACATTATCATTTAAATATTATTTAATATTCGGTTATATGTGGGAAGGTTATAGATAGATAGATAGATTATGTTAACAATATGCTACAACAAGTAGGTAAAATACGTTAAATACATTGGGAACAAACTAATAATAAAGGTGAGTTGTGTAGCGCGGTACGAAATGACGGAGATTGTGGGCAAGATGGCCGTCTGATGGATGCCAATACTAACGAGGTACCGTGTCGTACGACTCAGCCCAGGTCAGGTGGTTAACTTCGTCCCACAGTCCCGCCGCGGCCCCTTCAGCAGCTTCACAAGCCTAGGTTCGATTTACCGCAGTGTAGCCTTGAACGCTGCTATCACGATACAGTGACACTGAATTTACTAGTTTTCACTAGTTCAACACACACTCCAAACCCCAAACATTTACACAAACAGACGGTAAATACATAAGTTCTGTATTGGACCTTTTTCCCTTTTAGGTTATTAAGTCTTAGCCAAAATTATTAGACACGACATACATGTACGCACTTGTGAGGCACATATAAATGTACACATATTTGTCTCACCAACGCTTACATGTTCAGTATCTTAGCTCGCATGGACAGTTTAACACGATATGCGATATTACATGCAACGCGTGGGGTGTAAGGGGTGTCGAATAACATCTAAAACTTGAGACATCCAAGCCAACCTCACGATCGAGGTAATGGCGAAAGCGGGGTGGTAGGGTTTTAAAGCCTGACTGGGTCGCAACCACTATGAATATGGCGAAAAAGCTCGTCATAGTGATTCGCTTCTACGGGTCGCGTTTCGGGATCAGCCTGTGCATATCTAGCTTTTCGCAAGCCGGCATGACAGTGGCGACCGGCGATGGATAGTGTGTCACTCGGTGGTCGCCGTTGTTTTTGGATTGTACTGTGCTTACCATCAGGCACAGTGCACAAAAAAAGCCCAAGCCGAGTTTAGGCCAGTTTGGTAGCCTATAGCTTGTTACTTTTACTTGTTTTAAGTGCCTAAAGCACTCGCCCAAAAAACTAAAGTGAAACTGTAAAGGCTCGTCGGGCTAACAGCTTATAGTCATTTCGAAATATAGTCATTTCACCACCGCTTTACATAAGGGTCATATATAAAAAAAAACATTAAAAATGAAACTGCACGTCATAATTAGTAACATAATAAATAAATAATATAATTGACATCTTTATTGAGATTTATACTAACACATAATCTACACTATAGAACAAAGAAGCCCAGATAGATATCATTTCAGGCTTTGTTGCATGTATTGTTCAAATAACGTTCTCAGTAAACCACACTTGATAGTTTCTGTGTAGTATATAACAAAGGAAGCGTGCATCCAATTAGCATTGCGTCTAAAAGATAAAGGGAAACTACCATTGTGGATTTCATAGCGTTACTTCCAATGCAAAATTCGCTATATACGTCTTGTTTTATGGTTAATTAAAAGTGAGTTTTTAATTAACAATGATCACTATATATAGTCTTAAGGTAATAAACAGCGATTTCATATTTTGTCCTGTTTATTAAATTACAGTAAAGGTTAATTTGTTTATTTTTGAACTTGATAATTTTAAATGAAATCGTGATGGTCCAATGATCTTACCGGTGGAATATTAATCCGATGTCCGTAACTTCGAGCCCGACATGTACCAACTTTTTTTTTCGGTATTCGTGTACTTTTACTAATTTGAATAGGTAACAGCATCGGCTGACGGTGAAAGAATAAACCGTGAGGAAATCTGAATCTGAGAACTGTTCCTGTAGTACTACTGTGTGTGGAAAAACAGAACTGGATTTTTCAGAGTTTGAAATCGTCAATACATTGTGAGCTGGCGTGGTTATTATGCTCATATCTTCCAGGTCTATAAACAGTGGGTCTCTTACAGGCTGATGATGATAATAATGAATCTGAATTCAAAGCAGTCAATTGAGTATGCATTTATGTTTGGTTAATTTGACAAATGCTTACTACATTCTAAGTACCGAAAAAATCCATCCATCCAATATCTTTAAGCGAGAAATTCTTGTATAATTTTATATTTTTATATATTCAGGATCTCGGAAACGGCGGCAGCGATTTCTGTGAAACTTAGTATGTAGGTGGTTTCGGGGACGATAAATCGATCCAGATTAGATTGAGTAGATTTCATTAATAGAAAACATTTTTAATCAGAGTTTTCATGCAATTAAAAAATATAGCTAGAGTATAAGGGTAAATTTCGCCACTGCTGTCAAAACAAAAATACCTCAAATGGACATCGGCTGCTTCGAAAATCCGTTTAACCCCAGTTCGAATCCAATTGAGACCAAAAGAGATATCTTTTTTAATATAACATGCTAATTTTGAGACGCAAACCTAACAGTTTATTTTAATTTAAAAATGTTTTTAAGTTCGGTCGTCCAGGTACTAGATATAAATTGCTTATGGAAAGTATGTATCTAGTAGTATGTATAAAGTACATTGGGATATATGTTGTGAATTACAACAATATTGTCACCGCATAATACAAGCTACGAACTTACAGGTTTCTTTCTGTTCGGACATTCCATTCGTTGATGGCTTCATGAGGAGGTAAATAAAAATATCACCACATGTTATAAAACAAAGTGTTCCGTCGCGTCTGTCTTTCTGACTGTTCGCGATACATACAAAAACTACTGAACGGGGAACGGGGAAGGTTTATGTGTATAATTTGTTAAGATTTTGTGTAAATTGGTCGAAATATAAGGATAATTGTTGGAAGTGTCAGAAGAAGTCAAGCCGCCTGGGAGCTTTTGTCGAAAACGCTGCATAATCCCTTTGAGATATAGGAACACAATTAAGATAATAAGCGCAGACGAAATTGCGGATATTAGCTAGTATAAATAGAATTGTATAAAATCTTAACTGAACAAAAGACCGATAATTGCTTCAGTCATATGTACTTTTTTTTATATTATAGGAGGCAAACGAACAGACGGGTCACCTGATGGTAAGTGATCACCGCCGTCTATAGACACTAGCAACACCAGGGGAGTTGCAAGTGCGTTGCCAGCCTGTGTTTGGGGGGAAGAGGAGATGGGCCTCCAGCGCTCTCACTGACCGATCGAAACGCAACAATGCGAGTACTGTTACTTCACGTCGGTTTTCTGTCAGAGGGTGGTACTACCCCGGGTAAGCCGACCCATTCATGCTGAAACCAGTAGTAGCTTCAGTGGCTCTACCACTCTCGGGTTTACTTTGACTTTGCAATTGTTTCATACATTGTACATATGTATATTCAAATATATATAAATATGTATACAGATTGTCTTAAAAATCTATTATATATCGGAACAAAATTGTATATCCAAGAGACAAATTAATTATTAAAAATTCCCAGTTTTAATTTGCATATGACTTGACGTTTAGAAGGAGTACATATTATATATATTTTAGTAGATATGAATTTATACTGTACTCTTAGAATATTTATTAAGATTTCTCGAATATAAAATGAATATATCTGTTTGAACATAGCTTTACGTATACGAGATGGCTTGGTGAAATTGTCGGGCTTCCCAAGTCCTTCCTATTCTGTCTGTTCCGTATACTATATATCACTTCAATCTATAAATTGCAAATGGATATGCCTCATAATATAAGCTTGGAAGGTTTCTTTGTTTTCATATCAATTATGTAGGAGGGCCTTTTATTTTTTTTGTTTACGTGGGGAAATCCCTTATGGATTCACCATCCTCTCGAGGGAGAGGGTGGGTTATGTCCGACTTGCACTGACTAAAACCCCACGGTGTACGTCTGCCGCTATAGTTGGGGCAGCACGAGATCTCTATAGACTTCATCGTACCGCCCCAGTGGTTGGTCCAGCAGCGAAAGCGCCGCCACCGGGCCCCTTCTTGTTAGGAGACAGCCGGGTACACACCTTGCGAGATATTATTACACTTTAAACTGCACTGTCCTAATATGACGTCATAAGCATGTAAACTATTTATAGTCCCTGTCATAGATTTTGTATCTGGATATATGTAGCTATAAATTCGGTCTTCCACATAGTAAAGTCAATAGGTTAATATAAAATTTTATTATATGAATTTAATATTAACATTTAATAATTTTAAAGTTGTTTCAATATTATACGTACAATATATTAAGTTTTAATGAATTATGATTCAAGTAGATATTTGCCTGTTACATTAAGTATAAGAACGTAGCAGTATAACGACCACGTTGCTACTTTCAGAAGATCTTGTATGTGAAATGAAAGTTTGATTCCCATTGTAAACGGACAGCTAGTTTACGAAAACCTGTTTATATGAGTTGAGTAGACATATACATACATACAATATAGACAGACAGACAGAAAGGCAAAAGACTATGACTATTTGATGCGGAATTTTTCGTAGATGATTCTATGCTATTTTTTTATTTCATTGACACCTTGTATTTTTTTTATATGCACACCGAAGTGGTTGGGTATCAGTGTTATATAAATACAGCAGTCTATAATAATTAATGCAACAAAATTAACGACATCTTTTATATTATTCAATATAAATCATTTATATCATCATGACTTATTTATATAAACTTTTCAATAACCACGTTGATAATTCGTTCTGAATTTGGAAACAATTTAACATTATTATGCCTTCCAGATTACCTAGACATCCAGTCTCCCTTTTCTCCATAATTTTTAAATCATTAAAGAATATGTCTTATTTAATTTTCTTGTTCCTTTTCACTTTCCTTAATTATATCTTCCTTATTGTTACTGTATTCTGTATTGTATAATAAACCTGTATTGTATTGTATGATAAGCGCTGTAATCGACTATAATTAGTGGCATCTTAACAATCTGGATGTACGTAATAGCTAATTTATCATGTCTCTGTTGTCGTTTCTATACTGATAAATATAAATATCATATCCAACATTCGATGATCCATGTTGCCCTGGTTTTTCTGTACCTCTACCGCGTCTCTCGGGACATCGTATTTTCACTTCGCCCTAGCTTTGTCTTAACATTCGACAACTTTACGATCCCCCGATAAAAATACCAAATCCCCAACAATCTTTACGTGCTATGTTTATATAACTCACTAGCTATTGTTCCGGTGTATGCTTGCTTAAAATGATACCTTTAATCTCCTAAACTTTCGGGTCATATATTTAGTTCGTTGACTGCCACGGGCCTTTTCACTAAACCGACCCGGGAAGCCATGTTGTTTATAATACTAATTTTAATTAATAAATTGATTCTGTGTAAAGTCGATTTACGTGATAACGTCATCAAAACCATTGATGAAAAATTGTATACTTTTATGAATTGAATTATTCTATATATAGATCACAAGCCGAACGCATAGGTCGATCGCGCCTTTCTACCGCTTGTTCCGCGGTCTCGCTTGCACGCTCGGCTTAGTCGGAACGTGACAATGAGCCACGTTTTCTCGGGCGTGCAGCCGGTGTTCATTGATTTATAGGACGTTATCACGTCAAAAAATGTTTTTAGCAGAATAACATAATACAAATTATCGCGTAGTTATATTTCAAACTATAAATAAAATGGTAAATATGTTTGAAACTGCAACATAGAAGTTCATGTAAGCCTAACCTGTTTTATTTGTCTTTCTTGAAGCTACCGATCTATATGTACTCTGTTATGTTACGACTTCACTCATAGCTGTACATTAATATGGCAACTAAAGAAAGGACTATGGCTATAAAGGATTAACTTATAGTGGGCCTACTGGGCAAGATCATAAACGAGATATCTCGTTGTTGACAGTTAACGCGTTAAGACTAGAGGTGTGCGAAAGCGAATCGAACCGAATAATTCGATTCGGAATTCGAATTCATTAAATTGAATATATGTTGCCAAGCACCTTTTTTTATACCAACAAACAAACATGAACATGCGGGTCACCTGATGGTAAGTGGTCACCGCCGTCTATGGACACCTGCAATACATGAAGAATGACAGATGTGTTGCCGGTCTTTGAGAAAGGAGTAGGCTCCTTTCTTGAAAAATGGCAGATTGTAATGGTCTGGAAACGCTGCCACTGGGAGTTAATTCCAGAGAACTGTCGTACGCGGAAAAAACTAACGTGAGAATCGCACAGTGCACGACTTCCAACCATCCAGATGACACTGATGAGATTTCAGTCCGTGACGAGTCGTTCTGTAACGGAACTCAGGAGCAGGTATCAGTCCAAACAGTTCTTCAGAGCATTCTCAGTGTGGTGGATCTTGTAGAGGACGCAAAGCGACTCAACGCCCCTGTGAATCGCCAGAATGTTCTTAAGGAGAACACCTAGTTGCCAACGAAGCGAGCCGCTCGGCGTTGGATTCGATCAAGAGGAAGCAGGTGACATTGAGGTGCTCCGGCCCAGAGGTGGGAACAATACTCCATGTATGGTCGTACTTGCGCCTTATAAAGCTGAAGGGGGTGACCCGTAAATACCGTCCTGCTCTGTTAAGAATACCTAATTTTTTTGAGGCCGGTTTTGCGGTGTCTTCCAAATTACCACCACACTGAACGTCGCTTGATATATCTACACCGAGGATACTGATGTTAGGCTGGGCGACTACCTGTTGGTGTGTTTCTCCATAGCAGACCATATCATCATTTAATATGAGATGAGATTGTGGGCAAACGCAAAATCTTATAACGTACTGAAAATGATTGTTGGGCCTTTTCTATGACCACATGGATAGGTATCACCTTAAAGTTAAAAATCACCCTTATAACTTAGTTTGTTTACCATCTTCGACCACATCGACATTTTCTTTTATTTGAGATTGTTCTCAAATGCTAAAACGCATGAGGGTAGAACATAGACCAACTCTATATTCCGCTAGAAATTATTACAAACTTTAAATTATTCTCAAAGCAGTATCTTTCCATTATTTAAGGACTGTAATTCATTATAGATATGACCTCTATTATTTTCATTGCCTATTTGTAGTGAAAAATGGCGGCACGATAATAACGCGTTGTTAATAATTTATAGCGTTTTATTAACACGTTAACCTTGTAACGGTCTTTTGATTTCATTAAATTCGTATAAATAAATTATAGCATTTATACGATATTTATTTATTAAGAAAACTAACAGCTATAATGTACAATACATAGTTATTAGAATAGAAAACATCAAGCCATTTATAAGTCTTCGCCGATATGTACCAACTACTAACAAATAAGGCAGTCAGTAAAAATTGTATGTGGTACATATATAATATGAGGTCGGAACTTCTACTGTAACTTGATAGATCTAACTGTAATACCTGTATGACGTAGAGATGTTTTGGTATTAGGTAGCATATTACCTTATGATTTACGCGATCACGAAACAGCTGAAGGTTTAATTTGACTAATTTTACAAAATTACACAGAAACAGAAAAATATTAAAACCACAATTTTAAATTATAATTTCGGTAGCTCAAAACATACATTTTCTTAAAAAATATCTTTAAAAAAAAACATTTCACATATTATTATCATAGATCACACTTGCCTCACTTGAAATACCGTGTTACGCAATAGTGGGAATATTATCAATTATTGACTTAGGTTTTTATTTATTAGATATGTTTAGGATTTTGGTAACTGTTTGTTTATTAACGACATTTGTGCCGATAGAGTTTCTTAGAAAAAAAATGTCAATTCCTCAAACTTGCAAACCGTGGTTATTAAACGTAGAATATTACATTGTTTAATATACAAGTACAATGCATTTTTTATGCAAGTTATTACAATAATTTTCATCTGCAAATAAAACGCAAAACGTCCGACGTATAATAAAATTGCTACGATTTAAATTTTTCTCTCGTACGATCCGGCAACACATCGAATACTTCGCAAACTGTGTTTATACGTTAATTAATTCTCAGTAAATATGACGCATACCATTTCTGTACATACATCGAATTTTATTGTTTTACAGACAAAATAAACATTAAATAACTGTAATTAAAACATGCATATTTTATAATACAGTTAAATTTGGTTTATCTTGATCAGTTGTATAATTTTAACGACAACATTCTAATTTGTAGAAATATAATTGTGGACGTTGTTTTCGACGCTGGGCATTTCTTGGCTCCATGTGTCAACTTTACCTCGTGGTAAATAGAATTAATCACTAGTCGCCGCAGTTGGATATACACTATCTGATTCCGAAGCTTGCAAGAAAGAAGAAAGAAATATATTTGTTTAGTACACAAAACACATATTAACAAGTATATACATAAAAAAATCAAGAAAGATAAGTGTTGCATTGAGTAAAAAAGGTTTCTGTCTTAACATAAGCTGCAGATTTGCAAGTGCAAGCGTTGGAGCGCTGATTTTCAGACAAAGCCTGCTATATACAAATATACGAACGAAATTACAAACTCGCACTTACACAAACAAATCAAATTAATATAAGTATATGAGTGTCCTTAACAATGTAACCCAGTACTGGCTATACACGATACATAATTAACGATGATTTTACGAAACTGCGGAATTAGATACCATTTTCAAATGACTGTACATTACCTCAACGATCACATGATGTAACCAGTTTGTTTAATTTATTAATTCACTTCTACTACTTGATAAATTAAGCCAGTCACTGTGTCTGATTTTACCAACAAGTGTATTGTAGTCGCCATTCATTCGGGTATATATTCTCTGCCACATCATTTAATTGATTTGAAACGCGTCACAGACAAATGTAACAACTGAGTTTTTTTTTTCTTCTACTCTACAGACTCTTTGTCCGCACCTTTTTTGATTTCGTTTAATTTATTGTATACGTCAAATATCGTATCTGTGAGCATCTATTGGGTGTTTTTCTTTTTTTTTATATTTATTTGTTTATTTTTATTATTTTATATAACTATTTTAAGACGGATTTTCTAACGACGTTATTGCCTATATGACGGTTCCATTTTGATCCTTTATGGCCACCTTTAGGTTATAATCTACAATATACCGCACCGGAGCGTCCATGGCCCGATGGATTAACCTACTAACTGCGTCGTCATTCATGTATATAATAGACACAGGTTTCGGTGTGTCTGGATATTACCACTATAGCATGTCAAACGCTATCGTGGATTTGCATCCTTCTGTCCTTTGTTTGCAAGATCACCACCGATTTGAAGTTCAATCTCTGGGATTCATGGACTGGCAGAACGCGCGATCCTTCTCCAACCCCGTAGACCTTGTTTATCAGTATCATCAATTAGATTATAACACCTGCAATACAGAGAAGATCCAGTCAGACACAATTATCGCGTACAAATCCAAGACCATGTATGTTAACAGGAATTATAAAAAGACAGGTAGCTACTTCATTATGATTCCATTAAAGTCGCGAACAAAACAAAGTTCGCGAGGGGCCTGTCGAAGCGTCGCGAAGTATTGGAAAAAAGATTATCGGGATAAAACGAGGAGCAAAACAAAAGAGTCGCTTCTACAAGAAAAACTTGATAAGGATTCAATTGAGATGCGTTATTGTCGGCACGAATTGTGCGAGACGTATTTTTTATTATTCATACATGTTTTTATTGCTTTGATACTTTGTCTTTTATTATAGCACGAGAAAATGATGGTACCATATCTGATTTTAAGTATTTACGTACAGTGGAATCAGAAAAAGAACGGCGTTCACCGTAAGACTTATACTTTATCGGTAGTGATCGCAGTTTCGCAAGGATAGAAACCTCTTCATAAATGGATGCCTATACTCGAACTCTTTCTTAAACGCTCCAATTGCATATGGCAAAGAACAATTCAGATACATAAATCCAAACACTAAATTGTCAGATGACAATAAATGGTGCTATGGATTTTTCTAAGTCTGCATGTCTAGATGTGACTCTAAAGTTGAAAATTTGTCGCCAAACATCGGAACACACTTCAGGCAGATGCATTTGAGAGCCATTCACCTCTGGGTTTAGCGTGTTTACTATCTTAGACCACATTATCATTTAACATCAGACGGAATTGTAATAAAACACGAAAAAAAAGTATTAAAAAAAAGAAATTCTCACCGAATAATATTATCTTTAGTAACCAAGATTTTTTCTACTTCTACCTTCAATCTACTTCTAGCTCTTGTTCAACATGAGTAAGAACTACAACATATTTCTTCCTTCATGTTGTGAACTGATAGTAGGTGTATGATTTTATGCCCGGCAGTTCTAAAAACTGTTATTCTTGTAATCTCTTCTTTTGTTGAGTAGCTTCTATCATTGGTCTTAATGCCTTCCACTATTCCCTTAGGGAATATTCATACGTCATGCTAAATGTTCCTTTTTTGGAGACCCTTTGACGTTATGTCATATTGTCTGCGACAATATCAACATTACATCACACCCTCCGTGCATGTACAAAATTTTAAAGGTTTTTATATTTACAAATATGATTTTTTTAAATGTAATAGGTGACAAACGAATAGGTGGGTCAGGGGTTAGGGGGTTATTGGGAGTGGGAGAGGAGCGAGGAGAGGGGAGGGGAGGTGGGCCTCCGGCCCTCTCACTGACCGAACGAAACGCAACAACGCAAGCACTGTTACTTCACGTCGGTTGTCTATGAGAGGGTGGTACTACCCCGGACGAGCCGATCCATTAATGCTGAAACCATTAATATTAACCATTAATTTCAGTGTGGCTCTACCACCATTACTTAGGCATTAATGACTTTTTATAGTTATATTTCTCTCGTTATAGCTTTAATAAAGCACCAGTTTTTTGAAATAATATAAACAAACGGATGATAAAAAAAATGAACTACAAAACAAGCACTGAGAAAAATCCCCTCAGGTGCAATAAACAGGGGCTCGTGTATATTTATTTGCACGTCATAAAAGTCCTTTAACGGTAATGTGTTATTTTTAAGCTATCCACATGGCTCTGGGTTATTGTTTGAAAATATTATGGTAATAATTTTTGCGCTTTTGACGAGATGTAATTTGCACATCCGTCTATGTGAATGTATTGTTCACATGCTCTTTTATAGTTACATTCGAAGTTGTTCGTATATTTATCATAGCCTTTATTATTTGTTATAATAGTTTGCGCAAATATAATCCACATGGCTTAATTTAATTTACTACTTAATAACGTAACATCTGTCGCAGCTTCCATTTAGGTTATGTGGAAAATAATTCTTGATGAATCGTTATGTTTTTACCTTCTTATATTCCTCGAACGTGGGAATGGATTATTAAAGTATATGTTTATGGGAATTAATTCTACATATATACAAAATCTTGTACCCGCTATATGTATAATTCATAATAAGTTATATTCATTATTCATAAGCCAAATTGTGATACTAACTGGAATGCCTGGATGATTTTTTTTAAATTTTTAATAACTCTCAACACAGTTTTTTTTTATGTCATAGGTGGCAAACGAACAGGTGGGTCACCTGATGTTAAGTGATCACCCCGTCCATGGACACTAACAACACCAGAGGAGTTGCAAGTGTCTTGCCACCCTTTGGGGGGAAGGGTTAGGGGAAGGAGAGGGAGAGGAGAGAGGAGAGGGGAAGGGAGGTGGGCCTCCGGCGCTCTCACTGACCGAACGAAACGCAACAATGCAAGCACTGTTACTTCACGTCGGTTTTCTATGAGCGCGTGGTACTACCCCGGACGAGCCGACCCATTCATGTTGAAACCAGTAATAGTATCAACGTGGCTCTACCACCATAGAAGTAAGAAGTACAGTTAAGTAAGCTTCAATAAATGCCGTATAGTGCATGTCTATTGTGGAGGACGCCATGAACGAGACTGAGCTGCGCGGCGTTCTGATTCATTGTTAGATCTAACATTCGATCTCTCCCTCGATAATTCCCTGTGCCAACCTGACCAACCCGCACTATTACTTTTTTGTCTCTTAGCGTATTTTCTGACATATAATTTTAAATTAGTTGTCCCACTTCTAAGAACCATAGCTTAATGTTAGGTAATCTACTATTTTTCTCACTAAATCCTAATAATCTATACTAATATTATAAAGCGCAAGAGTTTGTTTGCATGAACGAGCTAATTCCAAGAACTATTGGTCCGGTTGGAAAAAATATTTCAGCGTTGGATAGCTCGTTTATCGAAGAAGGTTATAGGCTATATCATCACGCTAGACGCATAGGAGCGGATCAGCAATGAAGAATGTTGCAAAATCGGGGTATTTTTTCCTTCTCAGAGTTTTTTTTAGCGCAAAATAAACATTCCACGCGTACGAAGTCACGGGCAGAAGCTATTAACTAATTATATTATCTAGCATTTATACGATATTTATTTATTAAGAAAACTAACAGCTATAATGTACAATACATAGTTATTAGAATAGAAAACATCAAGCCATTTATAAGTCTTCGCCGATATGTACCAACTACTAACAAATAAGGCAGTCAGTAAAAATTGTATGTGGTACATATATAATATGAGGTCGGAACTTCTACTGTAACTTGATAGATCTAACTGTAATACCTGTATGACGTAGAGATGTTTTGGTATTAGGTAGCATATTACCTTATGATTTACGCGATCACGAAACAGCTGAAGGTTTAATTTGACTAATTTTACAAAATTACACAGAAACAGAAAAATATTAAAACCACAATTTTAAATTATAATTTCGGTAGCTCAAAACATACATTTTCTTAAAAAAGAAACAATTCACACATTATTATCATAAATGACACTTGACTCACTCGAAATACCGTGTTACACAATAGTGGGACTATTATCAATTATTGATAAGCAATTATTGACTTAAGTTTTTATTTATTAGATATGTTTAGGATTTTGGTAACTGTTTGTTTATTAACGACATTTGTGCCGATAGAGTTTCTTAGAAAAAAAAATGTCAATTCCTCAAACTTGCAAACCGTGGTTATTAAACGTAGAATATTACATTGTTTAATATACAAGTACAATGCATTTTTTATGCAAGTTATTACAATAATTTTCATCTGCAAATAAAACGCAAAACGTCCGACGTATAATAAAATTGCTACGATTTAAATTTTTCTCTCGTACGATCCGGCAACACATCGAATACTTCGCAAACTGTGTTTATACGTTAATTAATTCTCAGTAAATATGACGCATACCATTTCTGTACATACATCGAATTTTATTGTTTTACAGACAAAATAAACATTAAATAACTGTAATTAAAACATGCATATTTTATAATACAGTTAAATTTGGTTTATCTTGATCAGTTGTATAATTTTAACGACAACATTCTAATTTGTAGAAATATAATTGTGGACGTTGTTTTCGACGCTGGGCATTTCTTGGCTCCATGTGTCAACTTTACCTCGTGGTAAATAGAATTAATCACTAGTCGCCGCAGTTGGATATACACTATCTGATTCCGAAGCTTGAAAGAAAGAAATATACTTGTTCAGTACATAAAACACATATTAACAAGTATATACATAAAAAAAATCAAGAAAGTCAAGTGTTGCATGGAGTAAAAAGGTTTCTGTCTTAACTTATGTTAAGACTGCTGCAGGTTTGCAAGTGCAAGCGTTGGAGCGATGATTTTCAGACAAAGCCTGCTATATACAAATATACGAACAAAATTACAAACTCGCACTTACACAAACAAATCAAATTAATATAAGTATATGCGTGCCCTTAATAATGTAACCCAGTACTGGCTATATATGATACATAATTTACGATGATTTTACGAAACTGCGGAATTCGATAACATTTTCAAATGACTGTACATTACCTCAACGATCACATGATGTAACCAGTTTGTTTAATTTATTAATTTACTTCTACTACTTGATAAATTAAGCCAGTCATTGTGTCTGATTTTACCAACAAGTGTATTGTAGTCGCCATTCATTCGGGTATATATTCTCTGCCACATCATTTAATTGATTTGAAACGCGTCACAGACAAATGTAACAACTGAGTTTTTTTTTTCTTCTACTCTACAGACTCTTTGTCCGCACCTTTTTTGATTTCGTTTAATTTATTGTATACGTCAAACATCGTATCTGTGAGCATCTATTGGGTGTTTTTCTTTTTTTTTATATTTATTTGTTTATTTTTATTATTTTATATAACTATTTTAAGACGGATTTTCTAACGACGTTATTGCCTATATGACGGTTCCATTTTGATCCTTTATGGCCACCTTTAGGTTATAATCTACAATATACCGCACCGGAGCGTCCATGGCCCGATGGATTAACCTACTAACTGCGTCGTCATTCATGTATATAATAGACACAGGTTTCGGTGTGTCTGGATATTACCACTATAGCATGTCAAACGCTATCGTGGATTTGCATCCTTCTGTCCTTTGTTTGCAAGATCACCACCGATTTGAAGTTCAATCTCTGGGATTCATGGACTGGCAGAACGCGCGATCCTTCTCCAACCCCGTAGACCTTGTTTATCAGTATCATCAATTAGATTATAACACCTGCAATACAGAGAAGATCCAGTCAGACACAATTATCGCGTACAAATCCAAGACCATGTATGTTAACAGGAATTATAAAAAGACAGGTAGCTACTTCATTATGATTCCATTAAAGTCGCGAACAAAACAAAGTTCGCGAGGGGCCTGTCGAAGCGTCGCGAAGTATTGGAAAAAAGATTATCGGGATAAAACGAGGAGCAAAACAAAAGAGTCGCTTCTACAAGAAAAACTTGATAAGGATTCAATTGAGATGCGTTATTGTCGGCACGAATTGTGCGAGACGTATTTTTTATTATTCATACATGTTTTTATTGCTTTGATACTTTGTCTTTTATTATAGCACGAGAAAATGATGGTACCATATCTGATTTTAAGTATTTACGTACAGTGGAATCAGAAAAAGAACGGCGTTCACCGTAAGACTTATACTTTATCGGTAGTGATCGCAGTTTCGCAAGGTTAGAAGCCTCTTCATAACTGAATGCGTATACTCGAACTCGTTCTTAAACGCTCCAATTGTGTATGATAAGCATCCTGTTCGGCATAAATTGGTTGGGGGTAGCCAAAATTATTATTTTTTTGACACATTTTTTGTCAACGGACAATCGGGATGATACGTCACTTACTCGACCACTTGCTCGGCGGCACTTGCTCGAAACCTGCGCTTACACTCGGACTCGCTTACCATACAAGTGACACGGCGGCTTGGAATTTATATTTGTGCATTGTGTGTGTACGTGTTGGAAATCTGGTGCTCTCACCATCGGCAACGGCGGCGGAGAAGACAGTATATCAGGTAAGTGAGCGCTTTATCCCGATTATAAAGAAAAATCCTTTCGGCATATGTTTTTCCAGTGGTATCTACCTCCAGCCAATTTTAAATATACAGTCCACTGCCTAGGCTAGGTTCCCCGATTAGTGTGGGTGCGGTTGTTGCCACCCCAGATCCAGTCAGATACATAAATCCAAACACTAAATTGTCAGATGACATTTACTGTTTTTAGTGCTAGGGATTTTTCTAAGTCTGCATGTTTAGATACCACTTTGCCTCTGAGTTTAGCGTGTTTACTATCTCAGACCACACCACCATTTAACATCAGACGGAATTGTAATAAAACGCGAAAAAAAAAGTATTAAAAAAAAGAAATTCTCATCAAGAAGATAGAATCTATCCGGACGAACGGGTACCGAATAATATTATCTTTAGTAACCAATATGTTTTCTACTTCTACCTTCAATCTACTTCTAGCTCTTGTTCAACATGAGTAAGAACTACAACATATTTCTTCCTTCATCTTGTGAACTGATATTCGGTCTATGGTTTTATGCCCGGCAGTTCTAAAAACAGTTCAAATCAAATAAAAAATACTTTATTCAGTTTAGGCCCTAATAAGGCACTTATGAACGTCAAAAACTACCACCGGTTCGGAAAACAACCTAGTCGTGAAGAAGAGCCGGCAAGAAACTCGATCGAGTATATCTTTTTAACATATATTTCCAATACATCATACAATAGCTTTTAGTGGATGCACAGAGAGGAGTCAATTCCAGACATCACTATCGTTCACATGCTGATCCAGTCTATAATATCCTTTTGACACTAAAACCCGTTTGACGTGGCGCTTAAATTTACAGTCCGGCAAATCGGTAACATGCTTTGGGATTTTATTGTAAACCTAACAGTGTTAGCTAAGAAACTATTACTGGTTTTGCTAAGTCTGAAATATGAGACGACCAGTTTATTACAGTTTCTAGTATTTAGATTATGCCGGTCTTTTACTAAATTCAGTATTTCAAAGTTTTTACGGACATACATTAAATTATCAAGAATATATTGGGAGGGCAGAGTTAAGATATCGAATTCCTGGAATTTCGTTTTTAATGATTCGCGTTATGCAGTTATTCTTGTAATCTCTTCTTTTGTTTCTAATTGATAATTGAGTAGCTTCTATCATTGGTCTTAATGCCTTCCTCTACTCCCTCAGGGATTATTCATAAAATACGTCATGCTAAATGTTACTTTTTTGGAGACCCTTTGTCACGTTATGTCATATTGTCTGCCACAATATCAACATTGCATCACACCCTCCGTGCATGTACAAAATTTTAAAGGTTTTTATATTTACAAACATGATTTTTTTTATGTAATAGGTGGCAAACGAACAGGTGGGTTAGGGGTTAGGGGGTTAGAGAGTTAGTGGGTTAGGGGAGGGAGTGGGAGAGGAGCGAGGAGAGGGGAGGGGAGGTGGGCCTCCGGCGCTCTCACTGACCGAACTAAACAACGCAAGCACTGGTTACTTCACGTCGGCTTTCTATGAGAGGGAGGTACTACTCCGGACGAGCCGATCCATTCATGCTGAAACCATTAATAGTTTCAGTGTGGCTCTACCGCCATTACTTAGGCATTAATGACTTTCTATAGTTATATTTGTCTCGTTATAGCTTTAATAAAGCACCAGTTCTTTGAAATAAAATAAACAAACGGATGATAAAAAAAATGAACTACAAATCAAGCACTGAGAAAAATCCCCTCAGGCGCAATAAACAGGGTTTCGTGCGTGTTATTTTTAAGGTATCCATATGGCTCTGGGTCATTGTTTACGTAAAAATACTACGGTAATAATTTTTGCGTCTCTGTTTGACGGGGTGTAATTTGCACATCCGTCTATATGAATGTATTGTTCACATGCTCTTTTATAGTTACATTCGAAGTTGTTCGTATATTTATCATAGCCTTTATTATTTGTTATAATAGTTTGCGCAAATATAATCCACATGGCTTAATTTAATTTACTACTTAATAACGTAACATCTGTCGCAGCTTCCATTTAGGTTATGTGGAAAATAATTCTTGATGAATCGTTATGTTTTTACCTTCTTATATTCCACGAACGTGGGAATGGATTATTAAAGTATATGTTTATGGGAATTAATTCTACATATTTACAAAACCTTGTACCCGCTATATGTATAATTCATAATAAGTTATATTTATTATTCAAAAGCCAAATTGTGATACTAACTGGAATGCCTGGTTGATTTTTTTAAAATTTTTAATAACTCTCAACACAGTTTTTTTTTATGTCATAGGTGGCAAATGAACAGGTGGGTCACCTGATGTTAAGTGGTCACCACCGTCCATGGACACTAACAACACCAGAGGAGTTGCAAGTGCGTTGCCACCCTTTGGGGGAAAGGGTTAGGGGAGGGAGAGGGAGAGGAGAGAGGAGGGGGGAAGGGAGGTGGGCCTCCGGCGCTCTCACTTCCCGAACGAAACGCAACAATGCAAGCACTGTTACTTCACGTCGGTTTTCTATGAGCGGGTGGTACTACCCCGGACGAGCCGACCCAGTGTTGAAACCAGTAATAGTATCAACGTGGCTCTACCACCATTGAAGTAAGAAGTACAGTTAAATGCCGCATAGTGCATGTCTATTGTGGAGGACGCCATGAACGAGACTGAGCTGCGCGGCGTTCTGATTCATTGTTAGATCTAACATTCGATCTCTCTCGGTAATTCCCTGTACCAACCTGACCAACCCCCATTATAACTTTTTTCTCTCTTAGTGTATTTTCTGACATACAATTTTACATTAATTGCCCCACTTCTAAGAATCATAGCTTAATATTAGGTAATCTACTATTTTTCTCAATAAATCCTAATAATCTATACTAAATGGTAAAACGTTTCTTACGAACGCTGCCTTAACGATGAGAGATTAACGATTCAGTTCTAGGAAATAGTTGTTGCTTGATAATGCCTATTACTGCCCTACGAAGTGGGCACGGGTCGGCTAGTAATATTATAAAGCTCATGAGTTTGTTTGCATGAACGAGCTAATCTCAAGAATTATTAGTCCGGTTTGAAAAAATATTTCAGTGTTGGATAGCTCATTTATCGAATAAGGTTATATCATCACGCTAAGACCAATAGGAGCGGAGTGACACCAATGAAGAATGTTTCAAAATCGGAGTTAACGAACGTATTATTTAAAAATATTTTCATTTTTATACGTAAACGAAGTCGCGAGTTAAAGTTAGCGTTAGCAGAAAATAACGATTCCGGATGAAGTTGCGGTCAGAAGCTAATATTTTATAAAGAAAATACTTTTTAGTATGGAGTAGTGTTTCACACACTGGGGTACAGTACAGTGGGGTATAAGGGGTGCCGAATAACATCTAAGACTTGAGACATCCAAGCCAACCTCACCTGCACGCGGTGCATTCTGTTGAATAACGAACGAGGCAAAAGCGGGGTGGTAGGGCTTTACAGGCTGACTGGATCGCAACCATAATGATTCGCTTCTGCGGGTCGCGTTTCGGGATCAGCCTGTGCATATCCAGCTTTTCGCAGGCCGGCATGACAGCGGCGACCGGCGATGGATAGTGTGTCACTCGCTGGTCGCCGTTATTTTTGGATTGTACTGTGCTTACCATCAGGCACAGTACAGTCACTTTGCCGTGCTACAATAATAAAAAAAAACATTAAAAAAACTACTGAAAGGATTTTTGATAAATCTTTACACTAATATAATCTATACATCATAGTACAGTATTTATAAAGATTTTTTTAATTAGCCAAAATAAAACGACAAGTAAGAAATAAGTTTGATAAAATCCTATTATTTGAGATCTATCTTAGTGCAAGTTGAATAAACTGTTAGAGTCACGTGAAAATAATATAATAATATAAGTATAATGGCATTATTTAGAAAACTGCAATACTGGATGATGTCGCTGGTAGCTTCTAAGATATAAAAACGTAAGATTATTTGCATATCTCAGCTTTACAGATTAGCTAGTTCATGCAATATCTTGAGCTCACAATAGTAATCATATAGTAGATTACATTTTGCTTAGCTGACAGAATAAAAAAAAAATGGAACTGTGCAGTTTGCATATAAAGAGGGAATAAGAAAAGCTACGGGCGACGAACAAAATGCAAGCTTGCTTTTAATAAACATAAACAAGACAAATTAGCATTTACTTATCATATATATCGTAGAGGTTAGTATAAAAACTGCAATCTTATTTTATTAATTCCTGCAACGTTGTGTCATTTCATCGCATAAAATTAGTCGAAATGATTTCCTTCGTTATTAGAGTCTGTGTTGTCACCCTGTACTATATTTTCCTAGATTATTAATTATATTGTATTACAATAGTGGGATTAAGCCTTTGGTTGTTGTCAACAATAAGAGTTCTTATAGGCGATGTTAAAGATACATTTGTATTAGTATCAACACCGGTAAAGAGAATCTAATCCTAACAGCAAAAGATATAACTGAATTGCTTAAGTATGGAATCATCTCACAGAACAAATAAGGAAGCCATTCTAAATTAAAATCATGATCGCTCAGTGACAACCAAATGTAGGTGGTAGAGCCACGCTGAAGCTATTACTGCTTTCAGCATGAATGGGTCGGCTCGCCCGGGATAGTACCACCCTCTCACAGAACACCGACGTGAAGTAACAGTGCTTGCATTGTTACGTTTCGTTCGGTCATAAGCGCGCCGGAGGTCCACCTCCATTTCCCCTCCCCCCAAACACAGGCTGGCATTGCATTTGCGACTCTCCTGATGTTGCAAACGTCTATGGACGGTGGTGATCACTTAACATCAGGTGACCCGCCTGTTTATTTGCCTCATGTGATATAAAAAAAAGATAAATCCGCCAGTAAGCCTTCGACCCTGTGGAATCAACTCCCACTGGCAGTGCTTCCAAACAATTACGAGTTACAAACCTTTAAGAAACGAGCGTACACTTTTTTAAAGGCGGATAACGCACTTGCCACTCCTCTGGTGTTGCTACGACGGTGATCACTTATCATCAGGTGACCCATTTGTTCGTTTGCCGGCTATACTATACATAAAAGCCGTTTTTGGTAAAGTAAAATATTTTGATGAAATCACAGAATATTGCATTGGCGTAGCTACCGCCGTATCCATGATACTGGGCTCTTGAGTTAAGAGTCATACAATACAGTTTCCCTTTGACAATGGGTTAAATAGAATTAAAAATTGATTTCATTGTCGCACTTATAATGATTATTTTCTCTTTATTTTGTTATTTAAATAAATTATATAATTGCTTTTAGTTGTCAAACTACATTACAGAATGATAAGTAGATCAACAGTAATTATGGGATTTTCATAAATATTGAGTGAGAGAAACTGCTCCCGTAAGACGAAATGTGAGTTGACATTTAATAAATACTAATAAGATCAATTAGAATATTATTAACATATATTATAGATACTTGTATAAAAATAGGAGTCTAGTACCACTCATTCGTATTACGCTCTGGCTCTCCTTCGCACAGCAGTCGAAATGGTTTCCTTGGTTGTCAAAGTTTGCTTCTTCATCTCTTGTTGTGGAGTTCTGTAAGTAGTTATCTTCTTTATATTTAGAAGAATTACTTGACAATACTCTAGTAATCATCGGTGAAATTACGAACCCTAGCTGTTGCTGTTGTTGCCAACATGTTTATAGAAATTGTTCACTATCTTACATAACAGTTGATCCAATTACTTAAATAGAAATATTCATCTTTTTAACATTCAATAATGGGCATTGTAATTCTGTATTTTTTTTAATAATATGTAATTTTGTCACAGATTAACTACTAGTGTTGAATCGAGTTCGAACTACGACAATGGAGAAGAGATGTATAATCCGTTCGGAAGAAATTTGAAGGCGCTGTGAGTACATGCATTTGTTTTGTAAATCAAGAATTTAATTTATTGACACTTACTTCGAATGAGATAAATTAAAAAAATATATTTAGAATTAAGTTTGAAGTAAAAACAATGCATTATTTGCGAATTGTTCAATAATATACGGGGAATCTGTAAGTAGGATTTTTTTATAATGTACGGGGTACAATAGATTGGACCTTTATTTTTTTGCAATCGTTTACGTTATAAGAATTTATGTTATAAGAATATACAAAACTTGTTATAAAGAATACTTTGGTAGTTAATAACGATTCAGTGATGTCTTATTCATTCATTACAGCAAAGTTGATGAGGTCAATAAGGGTTGGAACACCGACGATGGAATACCCATGTTTAATCCACCTAAACGTATGTTAAAGTAAGTACATACATATAATAAAGTATCATACATTCATTAATAACACATACTACTGGTGAATACCTCTTTTCAACGTTAATTTTTTTCCATCATGTGAACTAAGACTCAGTGGATACAAAAACCTAAAAACCAACACTGCTAGAATTTCCTCATCTTCTTACCTACTCTCGCCTATCATATCTCATGTTAGTATTCACACCATTTACGCATATATCATTTTTCACACAATCCGTCTATACCTTTTTCGGTCTTCCTTTACTCCTATATCCATCCCCCATCATACTCAAAACTTTTCTAGTTATATGCTCTTCATCTCTCCTCATGACATGCCCATACCATGCTAATTTATTATTCTTCAACTTCTCTGCCACTGGTGCTATTATCAAACTTCCTCTGATATATTCATTCTTAATCTTATATATTTTGATAATTTATAATAATAATTTTTTAACGCTTCTAGAAATTATGAAATAATAATGACAATTACATAACATGTTTATAATATTTGTAAATGTCTCTTACAATAGTGTACACTAACGTAGGAGGCAGATACCTTTTTTATCTATAGAAAAGTAATAAAATACCAAATAAAGATTATTATTATTAATTAGTTGTGATATACCGTATCCTTTTTGTAGTTTAGGTACATTGGATTGTGAATTTTGAAGTTAGTCTTTAGTAGGTTGAAGTGATCTGTGCTCTAAGTATACATTGTGTTGATAATAGAACACATTATAGGCCAATTATTGCTTGAGTACAAATACAGGAGTAGCTTAAAGAACCTATATTGAAATACGGCATTTTTCGCCGTCAATATCCACTTTCCTCTTGGTATGGATCTACTAGGGTCAAAGTATTTTAATGTTATTTGGGACTGTTTTACTCCTCGTTCCCATATCTACTACTCGCTCCAATTTCTATCCCATACAAAGCAGACTACATTTATATATTTCGATACCGATTCATTGCATATATAAATTGATTACAGAATGAACGATGAAATCGTATCCGACTGGCAACACGATGATGGAAAACCTATGTATATTCCTTCTAACACTAATCTAGCACCATCGTAAGTACATGATTTGGACTTAGGTTTATGATACTTCTAGTGAGTTAAAGATTGGCTTTAGTGAATTGTGCTTTGAGATCTCCTAGTCTATGTTTAGCTACGTGAAATACGCATAGGTTAGAATAAGCACGGGGACTGTCAGTAGATTCCCATATCTCTGCATCATCACTGTTTTTGGGTTGAACTATACTTGTCATCAGATGAAATAGAGTCTGCTTACTAAACATGAATAAAATATAAAATAATTTCATAATTGATATATGAGCTAAATATATCGGTTATTAATACCAGTAATTTTGTTATTTACTGGCATAAATAACCAGGAATGCTATTTTGAAAAACGGTTACAGGTAACTGACAAGTAATTTGCATATTTATAACTTTAGCATAATACCTTCTTATAAAACTCACAGACTTTTTCTGGTCAAAGGTTTAAGAGATAGCCTCGGCCGAACCGGTGAGATTCGCGAGCAGAACACGTGTGCGCCCCGTCTCGTGCCTATCAAAATTACAGCTATGGTTACAGGCTAATCTTTGTTTACTCATATTTACTGTTGTCTCACATTTTGTGCTAACGGCTACTCTAATTGTCACAGATTTATTAAAACGATAATTCAAAATCAAACAAACTTTATTCAATTTCGGTCATAAAATGATTCTTATGATCGTCAAAATGACCACCGGTTCGGAAAGCAACCCAGTCATCGAGAAGAACCAACAAGGAACTCCATCGGGTTTATCTTTTTAACATATCTAATTACTTTAAAATACATTACACGTTACGATCGTTTTTAATAGATGCACAGAGCAAAGTCAATTCCAGACAAAATCATCGTCCATATATTGATCCATTTTATAGTAGCTTTTGAACACCAAAATCCATTTGACATGGCGCTTAAACTTGCAGTGCGGGAAATCGGTAATATGCTTTGGAACTTTGCTTTAACCTAACGCTATTATTAAAAAAAACTGCTACTAGTTTTACTGAACCTGAAACATAGGATGACTAGTTTGTAACTGTTTCTAGTATTTAGATTATGCCGGTTTTCTATGTAATCCAGCTTTTCTAAGACTTTCTAAGACTCGTCCGTACGTTAGAGTTAAGATACAGAATTCCTGAAACTCATTCTTTAATGATTCGTGAGGAGCTATATCGTATATTAGTATTCATTTTAATTTTATCTTCCATAGAAATTCCATCCTCATTAATAAGGAGCGACCAAGCGGTGGTGAAGACATGTACATTCCGGTAGAAACACCATCCACCGCAGAACCTGTCAAACCTCACGCTTTAAGGGTACGATATATGTTTTTATTACACAGAAATAACATTTATTGTATTGACAGATCATACTGGAATCGAAAAAAAATGTACCCTGGATAGGGTAATTAAATGAATAATAAAAATGTTGATTGCCAGCAAAGTTATTTTTATGGTGGTAAAGCCACGCTGAAGTTATTACCGGTTTCAGCATGAATGGGTCGGCTCGTCCGGGGTAGTACCACCCTCTAATAGAAAACCGACGTGAAGTAACAGTGCTTGCATTGTTGCGTTTCGTTCGGTCAGTGAGAGTGCCGGAGGCCCATCTCCCCTCCCCTCTCCTCTCCCTCTCCCTCCTCTAACTCTTCCCTCCAAAGGGTGGCAACGCACTGGCGACCCCTCTGGTGTTGTTGGAATATACTTAATTTAGATAACCGGAGGCGCCGCACAATGAAACACCCATTACGATACTGAATCATGTTTTTTATTGCTACCGACATTTGTAGTAATATACATATATACTAAATAGAAATATTCATCTTTTTAACATTCAATAATGGGCATTGTAATTCTGTATTTTTTTTAATAATATGTAATTTTGTCACAGATTAACTACTAGTGTTGAATCGAGTTCGAACTACGACAATGGAGAAGAGATGTATAATCCGTTCGGAAGAAATTTGAAGGCGCTGTGAGTACATGCATTTGTTTTGTAAATCAAGAATTTAATTTATTGACACTTACTTCGAATGAGATAAATTAAAAAAATATATTTAGAATTAAGTTTGAAGTAAAAACAATGCATTATTTGCGAATTGTTCAATAATATACGGGGAATCTGTAAGTAGGATTTTTTTATAATGTACGGGGTACAATAGATTGGACCTTTATTTTTTTGCAATCGTTTACGTTATAAGAATTTATGTTATAAGAATATACAAAACTTGTTATAAAGAATACTTTGGTAGTTAATAACGATTCAGTGATGTCTTATTCATTCATTACAGCAAAGTTGATGAGGTCAATAAGGGTTGGAACACCGACGATGGAATACCCATGTTTAATCCACCTAAACGTATGTTAAAGTAAGTACATACATATAATAAAGTATCATACATTCATTAATAACACATACTACTGGTGAATACCTCTTTTCAACGTTAATTTTTTTCCATCATGTGAACTAAGACTCAGTGGATACAAAAACCTAAAAACCAACACTGCTAGAATTTCCTCATCTTCTTACCTACTCTCGCCTATCATATCTCATGTTAGTATTCACACCATTTACGCATATATCATTTTTCACACAATCCGTCTATACCTTTTTCGGTCTTCCTTTACTCCTATATCCATCCCCCATCATACTCAAAACTTTTCTAGTTATATGCTCTTCATCTCTCCTCATGACATGCCCATACCATGCTAATTTATTATTCTTCAACTTCTCTGCCACTGGTGCTATTATCAAACTTCCTCTGATATATTCATTCTTAATCTTATATATTTTGATAATTTATAATAATAATTTTTTAACGCTTCTAGAAATTATGAAATAATAATGACAATTACATAACATGTTTATAATATTTGTAAATGTCTCTTACAATAGTGTACACTAACGTAGGAGGCAGATACCTTTTTTATCTATAGAAAAGTAATAAAATACCAAATAAAGATTATTATTATTAATTAGTTGTGATATACCGTATCCTTTTTGTAGTTTAGGTACATTGGATTGTGAATTTTGAAGTTAGTCTTTAGTAGGTTGAAGTGATCTGTGCTCTAAGTATACATTGTGTTGATAATAGAACACATTATAGGCCAATTATTGCTTGAGTACAAATACAGGAGTAGCTTAAAGAACCTATATTGAAATACGGCATTTTTCGCCGTCAATATCCACTTTCCTCTTGGTATGGATCTACTAGGGTCAAAGTATTTTAATGTTATTTGGGACTGTTTTACTCCTCGTTCCCATATCTACTACTCGCTCCAATTTCTATCCCATACAAAGCAGACTACATTTATATATTTCGATACCGATTCATTGCATATATAAATTGATTACAGAATGAACGATGAAATCGTATCCGACTGGCAACACGATGATGGAAAACCTATGTATATTCCTTCTAACACTAATCTAGCACCATCGTAAGTACATGATTTGGACTTAGGTTTATGATACTTCTAGTGAGTTAAAGATTGGCTTTAGTGAATTGTGCTTTGAGATCTCCTAGTCTATGTTTAGCTACGTGAAATACGCATAGGTTAGAATAAGCACGGGGACTGTCAGTAGATTCCCATATCTCTGCATCATCACTGTTTTTGGGTTGAACTATACTTGTCATCAGATGAAATAGAGTCTGCTTACTAAACATGAATAAAATATAAAATAATTTCATAATTGATATATGAGCTAAATATATCGGTTATTAATACCAGTAATTTTGTTATTTACTGGCATAAATAACCAGGAATGCTATTTTGAAAAACGGTTACAGGTAACTGACAAGTAATTTGCATATTTATAACTTTAGCATAATACCTTCTTATAAAACTCACAGACTTTTTCTGGTCAAAGGTTTAAGAGATAGCCTCGGCCGAACCGGTGAGATTCGCGAGCAGAACACGTGTGCGCCCCGTCTCGTGCCTATCAAAATTACAGCTATGGTTACAGGCTAATCTTTGTTTACTCATATTTACTGTTGTCTCACATTTTGTGCTAACGGCTACTCTAATTGTCACAGATTTATTAAAACGATAATTCAAAATCAAACAAACTTTATTCAATTTCGGTCATAAAATGATTCTTATGATCGTCAAAATGACCACCGGTTCGGAAAGCAACCCAGTCATCGAGAAGAACCAACAAGGAACTCCATCGGGTTTATCTTTTTAACATATCTAATTACTTTAAAATACATTACACGTTACGATCGTTTTTAATAGATGCACAGAGCAAAGTCAATTCCAGACAAAATCATCGTCCATATATTGATCCATTTTATAGTAGCTTTTGAACACCAAAATCCATTTGACATGGCGCTTAAACTTGCAGTGCGGGAAATCGGTAATATGCTTTGGAACTTTGCTTTAACCTAACGCTATTATTAAAAAAAACTGCTACTAGTTTTACTGAACCTGAAACATAGGATGACTAGTTTGTAACTGTTTCTAGTATTTAGATTATGCCGGTTTTCTATGTAATCCAGCTTTTCTAAGACTTTCTAAGACTCGTCCGTACGTTAGAGTTAAGATACAGAATTCCTGAAACTCATTCTTTAATGATTCGTGAGGAGCTATATCGTATATTAGTATTCATTTTAATTTTATCTTCCATAGAAATTCCATCCTCATTAATAAGGAGCGACCAAGCGGTGGTGAAGACATGTACATTCCGGTAGAAACACCATCCACCGCAGAACCTGTCAAACCTCACGCTTTAAGGGTACGATATATGTTTTTATTACACAGAAATAACATTTATTGTATTGACAGATCATACTGGAATCGAAAAAAAATGTACCCTGGATAGGGTAATTAAATGAATAATAAAAATGTTGATTGCCAGCAAAGTTATTTTTATGGTGGTAAAGCCACGCTGAAGTTATTACCGGTTTCAGCATGAATGGGTCGGCTCGTCCGGGGTAGTACCACCCTCTAATAGAAAACCGACGTGAAGTAACAGTGCTTGCATTGTTGCGTTTCGTTCGGTCAGTGAGAGTGCCGGAGGCCCATCTCCCCTCCCCTCTCCTCTCCCTCTCCCTCCTCTAACTCTTCCCTCCAAAGGGTGGCAACGCACTGGCGACCCCTCTGGTGTTGTTGGAATATACTTAATTTAGATAACCGGAGGCGCCGCACAATGAAACACCCATTACGATACTGAATCATGTTTTTTATTGCTACCGACATTTGTAGTAATATACATATATACCATTCTTCCCTCCCTGTTTACAAAATAATAATTACAAGCAATGTTATATATAACACAAATTTAACTTACATTTATAAAGAAAAGAAAAAAAGTATATCACCACAGTTATAGTTTAACAATAATTAAAGCAAACGTAACAACTTTTCAGAACGCAAGGAAATAAACCAAAAAAAAAACAAGTAGGTAGTTACACATTGTTATATACTAAAACAAACAAATTTATCATATTAACATTTCTTAACATTTATAGGGTAAGCGAGTATGATTACATTCGGACCCGCATCTAACATTTGATTTACGAGACCTTTTACAGCGAATATTTGTTGAAGGCGCACATAACGTATTTGGTAGAAAATCTTGTAATTGTTTTTGTGTAGCTAATAGCGTCTGAGTGTTATATTTTGTACTACAATCACACTGTTTCTGCGATACTAACACAGATGGCAATGTAAGGTGGTTCAATTTATTTTTAAATGTTCTACTAGATATGTTATTTCCTGTAGCAAAGTTTTTATTCAAACCCTCAATATATTTTATTTGACTACATTGTTCCTCTTTCACTATAACATCATCAACCCCAGATCGTAATAAATTTAATGCTTTCTTACCAGTAACAGTATGTTTTGCTGCATCTTTGTTATTTACCGCAACTACATTCGGAAAAAAATTTGAATATACGCGACTACTTTTCGATTCTTCTGGAATATGTACAAATACATTTTCGCGTACATCACTGCTACTTGTAATATTACATTTTACTTTATGCACTGCTGGTAACTTCGGATAACTTATTTCAAATGCCTTTATCCAATTACGGCCAAATAACGACGGGCTGAACGGATTATCAATAACAATTAGTGACAATTTCTTCACCATCTTACCGTTTATCTCAACACAACACGACAGTCTACCTCTAGGTTTTTCTTTTTGTCCACCATACATTATTAGATTAGACTTACAAGGTCTTAACTTAAAATCTGAAAACAGGTTTACATAAGTTTTATATGAAATTACACTGACTGCCGCCCCGGTATCCCCCTCCATAGTTAACTGAATATTGTTAATTTTAACATTTACCATCCAGCAGTCGTCGCTTGAATCGCTATCTTCTGCGCCTATTTGATATATCCGTTTACTACCCGTTTCTAAATCTTCTGAATTCATGGAGAAACTTTTTTCACTGGACTCGTCACTGACGCGGTTAATACGAGTAGTGCTCCCCTTCCGCGAAGGACAAACTTTCGCGATATGCCCTACACCACCACATACATAACACTCCCTATTGATGAACGAACACTGACTTGCTTGATGATACCCGCTGCATCGGCAACATCGCGTAGATTCTCTTGCCAGACCTCGGTGCACTCCGGTTCCCTCACTTTTGTACTGAATTCGATTTCCTTCACGGCGCCCGTATTGCGCTTGGAACCTGGTACTAGGTACAAATCCTTGACGCTTATCTCTCGACGAGTCTACTGCGAACACTGGGTTAACTGTACTGTCGGACTTGAAACCCGCCGCCGCCGGTTTCGAATCTCGTACGGCCGCTTCCAGTGACAAAGCTAACTCTGTGGCGCGGTTAAATGTAAGCTTATCATCTTCAATTAGTAATCTTTCTCGAATATGTTCACTAAATAAACCAAAAACAAATTGATCTCGTAGGTTTTCCTTCAGAATTTGGTTATTTGAAAATTTACAAGACTTACTTAATTTTTTTAACTGCACTAAGTATTCCGTTATCGATTGACCTTCATTTTGTTTACAGGATCTAAACAGCATTCTCTCGGCAATTACTGAACGTTTCGGCGTTAAATGGTTTTCCACTAAGTCGACAATATCATCGAACACAATAGTGTCTGGTTTATCCGGGTAGCACAGATCGATGATGATATCCAATGCTTCTGTCCCGACGAAAGCCACTAAGTACCTTGGTTGTTCTGATGGCTTGATATTATTTAGTTCAAACCACGCTTTTAACCTGCTGACGTATGTCGACCACCTATCGACGTTTGGTCGGAATTCCTTCATAATACTCATGTTTGACACTATATCCACACTTGTCATTATGTATTTTGCTGAATTTAATCTACAAACACGCGTTATGGCTCTAATTCGTCGCCAAATGGAATATACTTAATTTAGATAACCGGAGGCGCCGCACAATGAAACACCCATTACGATACTGAATCATGTTTTTTATTGCTACCGACATTTGTAGTAATATACATATATACCAGTTGTTAGTGTCCATGGACGGTGGTGATCACTTAACATCAGGTGACCCACCTGTTCGTTTGCCACTTTTGATATAAAAAAAAAAAGTTAGGGACCTATCACATTAGGATATCATGGCGGTGCCTCCGGTCGCGGCACCGTCAAAATGTGTATAGTTATATAGAGGGTACTTCACCTGGTATCAGCTTGGTTGCATAAGTACCGTGTTGCCGGCAACCAAATCATCCGCTAGTGGTAGAACCACGCTGAAGCTATTACTGGTTTCAGCATGAATGGGTCAATTCGCCCGAGGTACTACTGCCAACCCACAGAAACACCGGCGTCAAGTAACAGTGCTTGCATTGTTTCATTTCGTTCGGTCAGTGAGAGCCCCGGATACCCACCTACCTCCCTCCCCCAAACACAGGCTGGCAACGTACTTGCGATTCCCCTGGTGTTGCAAATGTCTATGGACAGACATCAGGTGACCCAACTGTTCGTTCGCCTCCTATGATAAAAAAACATACATATTTAAATTTTACATACTCGTTTATACTAATGATACTAGTGACCGTAATGAGTATGGAAACAAAATGACTACATCTTTATTATGTTCGGATCTAAAACAAATACGAGCCATATTTTTTTATTTTCAGAATTATAGAAGAAGTCAGATTTCCCGCTGGTATCCTCGCGGAATGAAGATGAATATTCCATTTAATTATTATTATTGATTTAAATAAATAGATATGACATAATTCTAAAAACGGTATACTCGTATATATTAAAGTAATAAGCTTTATGTAATTGTTTATTGTTTAAATAAATTGTTATTCATGTTTATACAATACCTTTATTTCTTTCTAACAAGCGAGCCCGGCGACCGTTGTCCTGCTCTGATAATAAAAAAAACCTTGACAAATTATATACTTAAACCTACCTACCTCATGAGTCACTTTATCTAATGCTCGAAATCGCATGAAAATCTGGTCAGTAGTTTACAGTACAGGTACAGGACTTTGTTTTATACTATGTTATGATAATTATAAATAATAATAATATAAAATAAAAAGCCTTATATTTCGTGGAAACAAATTAACATTTTTTTTACATGGTTTAAATTCTTATTCTAACTTAAATAACTTATGTTTCTAATTTTAAATGTAAATACTTGTATGTTATATTTCCAGAACCCCTTCTCGGGTGAAGGCCTCCTCCAGGAATTGCCATTGTTCTCTATTTTGGGCTTTGTCTATCCAGTGGTGACCAGCTAACTTGACTATCTCATCTTGCCACCTCGTAATAGGTCTGCCTCTGTTACGTTTACCCATAGGGCCAGTCCATAGTGTCACCTTCTTTGTCCATCGCCCGTCTTGCAGACGTGCCACATGTCCGGCCCACTTCCATTTGAGTCTTAAAGAGTTATGATAATTATGGAAATTTAATTGCTTCAAAGTATTTCTTAGTTAATACAAGATAAAAGGAAAATATTGATGAACAATTTACTTCGAGAACATCTAAATTTAATACATTCAATGTATCTGTAGAAAAAAAACTTAAAGAGTCATAGTTCAACAAACCACAAGATAAAAACCGTTACGCTGGTGGACAGCAAAAATGCCGCTTATCGTCTAAATAAAAACTCATTTGTACTCAACAAAAGTACTTACGTCGTAATTATTATGCGAACCGCAAAAGAATGGAAGTACGTAAATTATATAATAACGGTCTACAAAATAAGAGTGAATAATTTTTACTGGGCGAACGCGTTACATCCTAGGCCTTGTCCTTACTTTTAATCAGGTATGACTGAAGTCAAGAGTCGCATTGTAAATATATATAAAAGTAAAGCAGACTCACTACTACTCAGTTACTCTATGGTCTTGCATATGTCTTTTGCCACTTTGTGGTTGTAGTATGTCAGTATAATTGTTCATTCATTATTTTATACAGTAGTAATGATGAATTTTATTTAATTTTGAAATCAAATACACATATAACATGACATCTATATATAAGTATGTGAAGCGAAAACTTTGTACCCCTTTATAAGCGAACTGCTCTAACAGATGGACGTGAAATTTGGCATAGTTGAAGTTTATATGAAGGAGAAGTGCACAAAACTATTTTTTAAATATAAAATGCATTAGAAATACATTAAATTGTGTCATAAGTTAGGATAAATTTCCTAATTTTCGTCAAGTTATGTTTTATTTAGAATTTAAGAGTCTTACCTCCTTTTTAATCGGCTGTTTTTTGTTTCAAAGGTATAGTTAATTTCAATTTTCATTTAAACATACATTTTTATTTCATGTTTATATAATTAAAAAAAAAAACGGCAAATTAACTGAGGAGCCGTGATGAAAAACTTTGATTATAGATGTATTTATACCCTTTGAAAGTACTCAAATAAAGTTCAAACTTAAACAATAATGAATATGGCCGACCATTAGTATATTTTAAATACATGAAATTGCTATACATATAATTTGTGCCTGATTTTAATATCTTATTTGCAAGTACTTATACGATAATTTAGCCAATCTCAATACTTAATAGATAATAAAAGAAGCATCACCAGGTCTTCGGTATTTCTTTATCTAAAACGTTCTATTAATACGCAGAAAAACTAGAAAAAAACTCTCTTCGGTGCAGGACACTGTGGATTATAATTTAAAAATGGTTATAAAAGATAAGAATGAAGCCGCCTTAATAATATCAGTGAGGAATCCGATGTATCATAGTTGAGTCATATACTTACTCAGTAACAATACAACAATAGTTACTCAGTTTTAAAACGATTTCTTTTTTTTATATCATAGAAGGCAAAAGAACCTGTGGGTCATCTAATTTTAAGTGATCACCACCGTCTATAGACTTGTCACACTTGCAACACCAGAGTAGTCGCAAGTGAGTTGCTATCCTGTGTTTAGGGGAAGGGAAAGTGGGCCTCTTACGTTCTCACTGACCAAACGAAACGCAACAATGCAAGCACTGTTACTTCACGTCGGTTTTCTGTTGGTCGGGTGGTACTACCCCAGGCGAACCGACCCATCCATACTGACACCAGTAATAGCTTCAACGTGGCTCTACCACCTAAACTAAGATACGAAGAGAGACAAAAAGAACTAAAGAAGAAAAAGGTGCGGATCTAAAGTTTGCAAATAAACATAAAATTGTAATCGAATGTATGTAAGCGCATCATTTCCGGACGGTTGGACCTAAACTAAAGGTAACTAACTACTTAGATAGGCTAAAACAATAGTTTACTGTTGAAAATATTAAACTTTAACCTTTAAATTACTCAACTATATACATTTAAATTACTTGTCGAAAGTATGCAAGCGCATCGTTTCCGAACGGTTGGACCTAGTAGGCTGAGTAATTTTTTGTGTACAAGTAATTTTTTTATTAGATTAGCTATGCAGACAGTGTGTCGTTGGAAATATATAATCGTGATCTAAATTATTCATTAATTTAAATTACTTGTTGAATGTAGGTAAGAGCATCAGGAAAAAAAATATTCTATAGTTTCGGCATGGTTTTTGGCACAAGGAAAGTTCATGCTCAGTCATTCAATAGTCATGGTAACCAGACACGTTACCTTTTCGCCAAAACGCAATGATGTAATGCAATGTGTCATACCTGCTATGTGATCAAGTGTAGAGTTTAAAAAAAATAGTACTCACTGTATTCTGTAGACAGTATATATATATATATATATATATATATATATAGTGGTCGTATATGACAATCAGTCTATCAGAATTTCGTAAACTGTAAGAATTCTTTCTTTGTTCACAGCAACAGACGGATTACCACAACGAAGTTCGTCACTGAAATTAATACGATCTCTTTGGAATTCTGCAAATCAACTATTGTTAGTTATTTTATTGGTAGTTAGTTTTGTTGCAATCTGCGATTGCAACTTCTGTTCCTCCCCATGCCTAGAATCCTTTTCCACAACATACCGCTAGAGGGACGCGTAAAAAAAGTCGCACATGCTGTGAGCCTGTGACCCGCCCTGTCACTGGATATGGACGCAATACCGTAATATTAGGCGCTGTGAAATAAGATATTCACCACCACAGCAAGCGCTGAAACACCGATCGGCCACACCTCTGCCAAGTAAGCGTGTTTGTTTCTATTTCCCAGCTCAATCGATAATATACCTTTGAATCCTACAATTGAGCGTGTATCCCGTAATACCCTTGCCCTCGCAGACCGCTAAAAATATAGTCCACATCTCTACCTATATTAAAACCGCAGTCAATGATTATGAAAGAAATCAAGTGATTTGACCACACTATCTACCAGTTCAAGCCACTATTCCCTCCAGCTACAAACAGTTCGCATGACACTATTGAGGTTAGAATTACTAGCCATGTTCTTCTATACATATAATAAGAATGTGAATATAACTGTACTTTTTTGTAAAAAAACATTGCTGCAGGTGTCTAGGAATTTGTAATAAAATGTATTTCAATCATTTATAGAAATGTCTGCCTGTCTGTTTGTTTGCACAGTCATCACTGTTAAAGTACTGCGTTCATGATTTGTTCAAGAAAATCATAAAACATATCGTCGAGTAATATTTAGTCTTTATTTCATCAAAATCAGTCCACTCTATCAAAAGTTATTGTAATTTTAATGACGACGTGACTTAAGTACGAGAGGAAAGTAAATAAGTAAATGGACTTAATACATTCAGATGATTTTATTAATTACTGTTTTATAAATAAGGGTCCTCGCCAACACAACCGCGGGTACAACTAGTACTTTATAATGACATATCCTACGCTATATTTTATATATAACATTTTGCATAGAAATAAAGTATGCAAATATATTTTATACTATCATGCGTAAAATGAAACAAATGTTTAAAACAATTGTTCACCCATGCGAAGCAGGGACGGGCCGCTGGTTATTTATATATTGTAACAATAAAGCAATATTGAAATATTAAATAATACTTATTTAATATTTTCTTGCAGTGCATAGTGATATTGACTCACAAGTGATGTAGTGCGCATAGCAGGAGCGATGAAGTAAAAGGATAAAATTGTTTACAAAGAAATTTTCTAAGCAAAGTATATTTTTGCTCGCATTTTTTTCATTTGTTTTCCTTTTCTCATAAAATTCAACGTTGAGATAATAAACAACGCAGACAAAGTCGCGAGTACCAGCTAGTATTAGAATAAAATTAGTTGAACACTTAGATTCTTGTTGAAATAACAATATACATATAGCATTCAGAACTATCTTAGTAACAAGACAAAATATAAGTAAATCCGCAGCCTTAAGACTTGTTCACAATGGAAGTGCCTTTATTCTCTATATTTAGTAAATATCAAACACCCATGGCTTGGTATTTGTTAATTACAATTTAATTATAATAATAAAACATAGCCTTATACAGCCTTACTGTAGGTATTTATTAGGATAATAATAATACAAGCTTTACTTGTAACTTTACTTAGAATGTAAGATAAGATACATTTTAGACTACTAATTTAAATTTTAGGATGGTTCTTTACATTATAACGTTGTATTTTATTTTTAAAATAATATCTTTAGGGTTCTATGATGTAAAAATAACAGCTGTTGTCTTTATAAGTTCTTTTAATAACAGAAATGAACAATATTAGAATATACTGTAGAAACTAAGATACATAAGAAACTAAACTTTTTTCTTACAAAATGAAATTTCTAAAGAAAATGTATTTATTGTGAAAGAATAGAACAATTTAATACAAAGTATGGTCTCCTCTGCTATTCAGAACTTGTCGGCAACGATTATTCATTGAATTAATGAGACTGTTTATGTCATCTTGCGGTATTCGCTCCCAATGGAATTGTAGCAAATCCTTCAGCTGTTGGGTTGTTGTCGCTCCGTCCAAGTCCTTCAAAACACGTCTCTGGAGCATGTCCCATGCGTGCTCGATGGGGTTGAGATCTGGCGATTGTGCAGGCCAGGGCAATACCCGGATGTTCTCCGTTGCAAAGTATTCACTGGTTCGCCGAGCTGTATGTGAACGCGCATTGTCATGCATTAACCTAAAATCGGAGCCAAAGGTTTGTGCAAATGGGTAGACATAAGGTCTGAGAATATCCTCAATGTAATTTTCAGCATTCATGTTTCCATTTACAAAAACGAGCTCAGTTCGCCTGTTCTTCATAATACCCGCCCATAACATAACTGTTGAGCCGCTGTATGGATGAACTTCCTGAACGCACCTGAGCCTTTCAGTATTTCCGGGCCGACGATACACTCGCACCCTTCTTGTATCAGGCTTAAACCCGAATCGCGACTCATCGGAAAACATAATTTTATCCCATTGTTCCTGGGTCCATGTTATGCGTTCTCTACACCATTCATATCGACGAGCGCGATTCCCGTGACGTATCGGTGGGCACCTGATTGGGCGTCGAGCTCGTAGGCCGTACTCATGCAGTCGATTTCGCACAGTTTGAGGACTTACATCAACACCACTTGAAATTTGTAGCCTCAAACTTATCTCTCGAGCGGTTAACATCGGCTGGCGTCTTGCAGTCAGTTGTATGTACCGGTCTTGCCGAGTGGTTGTACTCCTTTTACGGCCTGGATGCTGTTCAGCGGGTTCTCCTGTATTATTGTAGCGCTGCCAAAGACGACAAATAACACTTCTATGAATGCCAAAATGTAGAGATACCTGAGATTGATTACTTCCCGCTTGCAACATCCCTACAGCTCTTTGCATTTCATCTGCCATCAAATGACGTCGCTTCATGACGTAAAGAATATCTAACAATTCAATTTTGTCGCTAACTTTATTTAAATGGTTGGTAAAATTATAAAATCAAGACTAAACGTAGCAATTAAAACGCACTTAAATTCAAAGAAATTCGCAGTCATTTGAATTTTATGAAAAAACAAAACATAATCAATTTTTTTTTACAACCAGCCAGTATGTCATCAACAACAAAAAAGTTTACTTACCTACGCACTTTGTTTGAGTAAATACTTAGAAATTAATTAATATAAATGGTAAAATTTGTAATATCACGCATGTTGCTTAGATTTTTTTGATGTGTGTATCTGGTTTCTAATGGGTATAATCAATCGGTTCCAATTTCACGAAAATACATAAATATGAAGTGGATGAAAATCAAATAAACGATTTTTCACCCCCTTAGGGGTTGAATATTTTCTTCAAATTTATATGGGACCACCTCTGAATATAATAGATTCAAATAAAAAAAGAATCATTAAAATCGGTTCATAATTGACGGAGATATCGATTAACATACATAAAAAAAAAAAATACACACAACCGAACGTAGTAACCTCCTCCTTTTTCGAAGTCGGTTAAAAAAGGTATGATTGAAAAACAATAAATTCACACATTGCATTTATTTACACATAATATACTATACACAAGCTAGTTTGAATATAAAGTATTAAATATTACAATTCTCCTTTGACTGTAGCTAAATGGTTGGTATAAGTTATACCGTAACGTATTATTACGTTACATAACAGTTGACTACTTTAATAAATTAGGTCTTTTTACAGAAGTCTCAGAGAGTTGATACAGATCAATTGTAATTATAAAGTGGTAGCTTCATCTCCGATGTAAGAGCTTGCCAGCGGAAAGTCTCTCTTCCATAATTCTGTAAACGTAAGGACTAGCTTAATAATATGCTTTATACGGATAATTTATCTATTTTACTTATTTAGTTATGATGGTCACGAGCATCACAAAAAACAATATTTACGGGGTGTTAGGGTTTTACAGCTTGACTGGGTCGCAACCACCATGTATATGGCGAAAAAACCCGTCATGGTGATACGCTCTTGCGGGTCGCATTTCGGGATCAGCCTGTGCATCCAGCTTTTCGCAGGCCAGCATAACAGCGGCGACCGGCGATGGATAGTGTGTCTCTCGGTGGTCGCTATTGTTTTTGGATTGTACTGTGCTTACCATCAGGCATAGTGCAGTCATTTTGCCATGCTACAATAAAAACAATTTTTTTTTTTTCATAAAACGATATTAGCTTTTACCAGCGGCTAAATTCGCATTAATATAGATTTGAGGTCTTGAATAGTGTTTTCTCTGTCTGAAAGGTAGTTATTATAGTTACCTGACCATGTTTATAATTACTGTAACGTAAAGTTCTACGTTGGCATCGACGCCTTCGTAGTAGTTTCCGATTCCACGGAACCATTCTCCAATGTATTGCGTAGAGGCAAAGTTTGTGTATAACATATTCTTTTTGTATTTCGTTATCATTTATCAATCACATATTTTTTTTATATATTATAGGAGGCAAACGAATAGGCGTGTAACCTGATGGTAAATGATCACCGCCGTCCATAGACACTAGTAACACCAGGCGAGTCGCAAGTGCGTTGCTACCCTCTTTTTGGGGGAAGAGGAAGGTAGGGTCAGGGGAGGGAGGTAGTCCTCCGGCGCTCTGACTGACCGAACGAAACACAACAATGCAAGCACTGTTACTTCACGTCGGTGTTTCTGTGGGGCGAGTGGTAGTTCCGCGGGCGAGCCGACACATTCATGCTGAAACCAGTTATAGCCTTAGCGTGACTCTACCACCTAAAAAAATAATCTGTAATTATATTGTAATTTATATTTAAAATAAGTATGTCTTACTCTAGCTGCTCGAGATTTGATAGTGTTCTGGCTTGAAAGCATATCATTTGGATTGTATATATCTATTCCATCGTTCAATAGCTCATTGTTGATGTTATCAGGGTATCTATGATTTAAAAAAAAATTAGTTCTTGATAGTATGATCATTTTAATATAATTATTTTGTATTCTATCTTTTTATTCATACCTTTATCCCACGTGAGTAGGGTCGGTTTAAATATTTTTCCTTTTCTACTCTCCTCTATCATGTCATCTTAGTACTCACACCTTTCATACACAAATCATTATTCACACAATCCATCCATACCTTTTTGGTCTTCAGATACTCTTATATCCGTCCGCATTCATACTAAAAATTTGACTAGTTACATGACTTCCATCTCTCATCTGATTTCTTTATTTGGTATTTCATCATTGTTGTAATTAACGTAATTCCTAGAAGTGATTAGACTTCATCTGAAGATCGTTAATTTCCTCTGAAAAGCGGCAATGCCTATAGAGACGCGAGAATACGAATATATCGGTATACAGTTACGGAGGTTCTGCTAACCTGTCTCTACCCAGAGGTAAACATTAAGCAACGAAATCGACACCAACAACTGCCGAAACACGACATACCGAAGCTTAACTTTGAATAACCAGAATAACTATAAAATACATATGCATGTACTTACGCCGCTACTAATTTACTGTTTGGTGGAACATACACAGGTATTCCGTTATCGCGTTTCCAATTCGATACAATCGCATCGTTTATTCTGCAACAAAATTATACACACAATAAATCAATATGATAGTACATATATATGTGTATATATATCATGTGGAGTTTTTGGATGGATCTTTATGGTGGTAGAGCCACGCTGAAACTATTACTGGTTTCAGCATGAATGGGTCCGCTCGCCCGGAGTACTACCACCCTCTCACAGAAAACCGACGTGAAGTAACAGTGCTTGCATTGTTGCGTTTATTTCGGACATTGAGGGCGCCGGAGGCCCACCTCCCCTACCTTCCCCTCTCTCCTCTCCCTCTCCCTCCCCTAAACCTTCCCTAAACCTTCCCTCAAATGGTGGCAACACACTAACGACTCCTCTGTTGTTGTTAGTGTCCATGGACGGTGGTGATCACTTAACATCAGATGACCTACCTGTTCGTTTGCCACCTATGACATAAAAAAAAATCTTAATCTGGCATGTAGTGATTTTTACTTTTTGTTCATAATATTGTCTCAATCAACTCTATATATATCTCTATCTATCTATCTCTATCGATTTTATATTTTTTTTAATGTTGGTGGCATTGTATGTAATGTAGCTCGGTTACTGTATACAGGTGAAGTGGATGGAAAATAATACCACGCAGCTTGAATTATAGAATGCAACAAAAACTCGCTGGAAAGTTGTAGCACGAGAACCACCACCTTGTTAGAAACATTTAAATAATTGCAGAACATTACTACCTACTAGACAATAGCAGTAATAATCTGGGACATTCAATGGCAGAAAAAAGAAAGGATATCATTTGCGGTACAATGTCATCCAGAGTAAAGGGTATATTAGCAAAATCTCATGCAACCTACTAAATGGTCTTGGCCTTAGCAAACTCTTAGGAAATTCAGTAAGACAGCAGAAAGAGTATATGTCGGTACACCTCAACATGGGCCTCTTAATCTACACGTGGATTGTGGATGCAAGCATACACCTCCTTGCCATGCAATAGTACGGATCCGACACCCGAGCTGTATACACACGGAGCACAACAACCTCATTCAAATAAAGATTAACTCTAGAATAGATAATTTGATATGCATAAAAGAAAAAAGTAATTGGTGTAATAACACAATTCATTGAAAATTTGGATAGTTCGTTTTGTATAGGAATATCAAGGAATTCCGCCACTATGGTTGCGATTAGATCAATGAATATGTCAGTTGAAGATTGAATTGGTTTAATAATCGTTATTATTTCGTATTTTATAACAGTTCTAGTTTCTACGTCTTTGAATACCGTTCCATTTGGATATATTCCAAGTATATTAAGTCCATAGAAATAACTTTACGCGACTGTAAAGGTGATCGTTTAAAACGGGGTTTTTAACAATAGTATGATTTTGTTTATGAGCGGTAACATAAATATACAGCTCTCGTCAATCTTTTTGGCCGCTTTAAATATAGCCACAAATTCGGGATTATGCGTAATATAGTCGAGAGTTCAATACAAAATAAAGTTAAAATATTATTCCAGGAATTTACATTTTACATTTATGTATGTGTAAGTTCTAGGTACACAAAATAGAATACGTATTTATATTCTACGCAATAATATTCAGAGAAAAACATAGAGCGGTCAACAAATTTGGCGAATATTGTGTGCACTTACGCTGACTGTGATCTGCGCTTAGGTGGTTCAAACATTAATTCTCCATCGTCAAGATTCCAGTTTTTAATAACTTTATCAATATTCCTGTAACAATTTTATGAATAAATGTGTGAATTTAATGTCTTAGTTACCCTATATAAATAAGGCCAGGATACGAAAAAGTGCTTTTATTTTTGCTACCATGTTCTCATAAACACAAGGGTTGCAAAACAAAATAGTATTCGATTTGTGATTTCAAAAACTATGTTTACATGCTTGAATTTTTAAATACTTCGCTTAGATACTTTACTTCGTAGTTCAGTATCTACTGAACCTCCTTTGCCACTCTTAAGCGATGTGTTATTTTATTTCAAATTTTCAAAAAACCGTCCATATTTTACAAAACAAATATATGCACTTACAGTGGATTTGAATTACCTCCGTACGGAATAAAAATGTCCACTCCATTGTCGGTATTGACATTCGATTCAACGCCACTTATTATTCTGTAACAAAATTATGAATTATATATAACACATAATATAGAAGTAGGATGCTTAACGTTTAAGAAATATACATACATTCTGCAGCCAAACTTTTAAACCGTTCTAAATATAGATGGGAAAATCACTAATTTAGGGATAAATAAGTATCATATTATATGCAAAAGATCGAAACAACTTAAGGTCCAATAAACATAAATATTACATTTCTATAATTATATTTTAACTTTGTAAAGTATTAAAGTTTTCACGATATTACGCGTACGCTCGAACCTACAACTATATTCAGAGCGATCAAAAAGATTGACAATAACTGTACGCGATAGTTTAATATTACTACATGTATGTAGTATGTATGTATGTACTACATAATTCTTGTCTCTCTTAGAATAATTTGATTTGATTTTGCATAGAATAATGAACAATTTCTAACATTATATACATAATGCATACAAAAACAGTAAGTAGACGATGGAGTATTCGAAATTTGACAGATGATTGCTTGAAATTTATATTTTGTTGTTCTTTTATTTTCAAAATTTTTGCTGGCGAGAAACAGAGACTCGGGTTAGTTGTAAGCAATACAATTAGTACTGAAATTTAATGACAAAATATTCTTACACAATTCCAAAATATGCGATAAAGAAGCAAACTTTGATGACGGAGGAAACCATTTCGATTGCTGTCGAAAGAACAGCCAGAGCGTAATACGAACAAATGATACTAGAATCCTGTTTTTATACAAATCTCTATAATATATGTTAACAATATTCTAATTGATCTTATTACTATTTATTAAATATTATATTTCGTTTTACGCGTGAATCTTCTCTCACCAAATATTTGTAAAATCTCACTCATTCTTGGAAATTTTCTTTGTATATTGGTTTTGTATTATAATGAAACCTTAACATGGTGATACGTCTTTCTCTAAGCCCGCCTGGCTAGCTACCAATCCTCAAATTGAAAATCTGCTGCCTGTTAGTGTATTCTGGCAGGTACACTTGAAATACTTCTGGATTTAGCGTATTTACCACCTTAGATCACGTCGTCATTTAGCATTCAACAACAATGCAGCATGTTCAAGAATAAAAGGAACCATTCTAACTGGGCATCAAAATTGGTACTGCAGTATGCAGGTAAACTTTACTTAATTTGTTGACTGGCGAGCTACAAAATATGTCTAAGTAGTTCGCGATTTATCTATTAGTGTGTGTGTACCAGGATGTGTCTTAAGTAGTTAACACGTTAAACTTAGAGATGGAACGATTCTCAAGTACAGTTAACACAACACATTTATAGGTGGTTTGCGACTGCTTTTCATCTTGGGCTGCTGGCCTTAGAAAAGCCGTGCCACCTTGCTATGGTCTTATAACGAAGTTTTCCTTCATCGGAAAAACCGACTCACAAACCGTTCGAACATACTAACCACTGAGTTGTCATCTCTTCATTGTTTGTAATTAGTACTAGAAGCCACATACCTTATAACGTTGTCAAGTTAACAAAATAAAAAAAGTTGAGGGAGTCATAACGACTACCGACAGAAGTGAAAACTCAAAACGATGGAATTTAAACTGTTCTTTCTTGTATTTTTAAATTAATTATAATGTGAATCATTTCAATTTCTTTTTTTTTTAATCAAGAGGAGGCAAACGAACAGGTGGGTACCTGATGTTAAGTGATCACCACCGTCCATAGACACTAGCAACACCAGGGGAGTCGCAAGTGGGTTGCCAACCTGTATATGGGGGAGGGGGAGGAGAAGGGAGGAGAGCATCCGGCACCCTCGCTGACCGGCCGAAACGCAACAATGCAAGCACTGTTACTTCACGTCGGTTTTCTGAGTGTCAATTTGTAAATTGAATTATTATCATAAGTCTTTTTCACATGTATTGGCGCTCCAAATAATAAATATATACTTATTTATACAGTTTGTTAATTCATTAAACATATAATGGGCTGCACAATCTCCATACAAAGTACCAATATTAAATATACACAGGTTCTTATACTACGCCTCGCTAGTCTGACGCAAGCCGCGTAAGTGCAATACGGTTAGTCACGCAAGACATGCTCCTGACACGAAACTATAAATTTACCTAATAATGGATTTAAATTCGTTAATGGCATGACAAAAAAACTGTATCCAATTTTTTAAGCGAAAACTTCTTTAGCCGCGTTGAGATATTTTTTGGTTATAGAAATACTTGTGGGTTTGCGTCACCGATGACCTCAACACTGACTGACACTGACTGACTGACTGACTCAACACGATGACGAGCGACGAGGAGTATAGCGGCGTGTCATCATCATCATCATTACCCTTATCCCACTTAAGTAGAGTCAGCACAACATGTTTTCTTTTTCCACTCTCTCCTGTCAAATGTAATTTCAGTATTCACACCTTTTACGCACATATCGTTTTTCACGCAGTCCATCCATACCTTTTTCGGTCTTCCTCTACTCGTATATCCGTCCACAAACATACTCAACACTTTTCTAGTTACATGGTTTTCATTTCTCCTCATGACATGCCCATACCATGCTAACCTAGTACTCCTCAACTTCTCTGTCACTGGTGCTATTTTCAAACTTCCTCTGATATACTCATTCTTAATTTTATCTATTCTAGTCACACCCCATATCCCCCTTAACATTCGCATCTCTGCCACATGTAATTTTCTCTCATCCGTCTCTTTCGTAGCCCAGCACTCAGATGCATACAGCATGACTGGTCTTATCTGGTCGTACTATTGCAGATGAAAGAATTATTAATCAATCTTACTACGCATTTTGTAATAGTATAATTAGTTACTTTATATGTGCATGGGGAGGTGCGACGAAAAAAATTATGTTAGAACTAGAACGGGCGCAACGGACAGTCCTTAAAGTGATAAGCTTTTTACCATTTCGACATCCCACAGAAGACCTTTATAGTTTAAGTAAAGTTTTACCAGTAAGAAAAAAATTTGTTTACTCAGTGATAAAAAAATATCACAAAATCGTCCCTTACCTACAGTATTCGAATAAAAGGCTTGAAAACTATACCATTCCAAACTTAAGGTCTACATTTGCACGGAGGCACTTTGATTTCATGGCGCCCACAATTTACAATAAAGTGGACAAAAAGTTCAAGATTAAAAACCTAAGTAATTATAAAGTTAAGCACAAAATAGTAAGTTGGTTGGAAGAATATGACTACGACAGCCTTGAGACTCTCTTACTCAATATAAAGCAGGGATCACGTTAGTAAAATAATCAAAACTAGCATGCTAGGATTAGGTTCATAATCTAATCATGAACTCCGATTTACTCACAGAGAAATTCAAACAAATAGTGATCCCCACACCAAAGATTCAATAGCACACATCTAAGATCATTCTAATACCGTCGTCTTTATAAGGATATACACGTAGACGCTCAATATCTTTTCCATACATTCTTCTTTTTACATACACACACCAACACTCACACTAAAAACATCCAGTCAAAGCATATGAAAACATGTATATCAGTATTCATTTTGCTGTATATACAGAGATAATATATATAATTGTTTATGATCACTTATATGCTACGGTATGTAAATTGTAACATGTTCATAATATTTGTCACTGTCTCCTACAACACAGTATACACTAACGTAGGAGGCAGGGACCCCTTTATTTATATAAATGTAACAAAATACCTAATAAAGATTATTATTATTATCATAGCTTTATAAACCTTCCCCTTGAGTTTCAAAGGCATTCGTGGGTCACAAGCTACCCCAGACACATTTCGCCATTTCATCCATCCTGCATTTATTCTATTCCTCACGTCCTTATCAATACCACCGTCGCTTTGTATCAATGAACCGAGATACCGAAAATTAGAGCAGGCTGGCAAGGATACACTATTTAAGGCTATAGGAGAAAAACTAGACGTACCACCGAAGTCGCAAAACAAATGTTCAGTTTTTGTTCTACTAATTTTCAAACCAACATTCTCCAGTTTTTCTCGCCATTTTTCCAGCCTACTCTGAATCTCGACAGCATCTTCTCCGATAAGAACAATATCATCAGCAAACAGCATACACCAAGGTGTATCCTCCTGTATGTCTGATGTTAATGCATCCATAACAAGAAGAAATAAATAAGGGCTCAAAGCTGAACCCTGGTGTAAACCTACAGCCACATTGAAATCATCGGTAACTCCAGCTTCGGACCTAACATGTGTTCACATGCGTGTGTATATGTTATATTGATATTTTGTATTGAACATGTGCAACCCATTATATGTTTTATTTAATAAATTGTATGAAATATATACTCTTATAATTATAGCTCCAAGTGCCAATAGATGTGAAAACCGGAATAATAGTAATAATTTTAATTTACAAATCAAGAAATTTGAATAATTCAGACTACTAGTGGACGCCCAGTGGTCGACATTCGACCATAGTTCATTGATTTTTTAAAGTTTGAACTTTATTAGGGTTTTTTTGTCAACTTACTTCTATAATCAAAGGTTTTTATCATGGTTACTCAGTTACTATAATAATAGTTGTATGTTATAATATCATTGTTGAATGTAGAATGAAAAAGGGTAATTGGAACGTAAGAGTAAAATAATACATAGCAACCTTCTTCACATCCTTTTTTGAAGTCCTTTATTGACATATGTCAAAATGTCTTTTTTATTTACATGTGTGTATATGTTGTGTAAAATTGAAGCATTAGTGTGAGTAATGCATATTTTAATTAATTTAATGTACTTCTAATGCATTTTATATAAAATAAATAAGTTTCTGCACTTCTCCTCCATATAAACTTTAACTATGCCAAATTTCACGTTCATCCGTTCACCCAATTCCGTTAAAAAGGGATACAAAATTTAGACTTCACGTATTAATATATAGATAATTCATTAAAAATCAAAGAAGAATACAGTTTCCCGATTATTTTGAGTATTTAATTATGACTATTTTTATTGATAACTCTAAGGATTTTCAATAACCACTACACAAAAATACAGAATATCGTTTGGAAAACAAAGAAGGAAAATGTAGTTAACTCTTGTGTCTGTGTAAACTATATACTATTATAAGATCAAGTAGAATATTATTAACATATATTATGGAGATTTGTATAAAAACAGGATTCTAGTATCATTCGTTCATATTACGCTCTGACTCTTCTCTAAGAGTAGTCGAAATGGTTTCCTCCGTCATCAAAATTTACTTCTTCGTCGCATGTTGTGGAGTTGTGTAAGAATATTTTTTCTTTAAATTGTAGTACAAAACGCATCGCTTACAACTAACCAAATCTGTTTCTCGCCTACAAAACGTATTAATAAAAATAACTACAAAATATACTTGTTACAGAATAATAAATGGTCTTAAATCGAAATTGAAAATCGACCATGGAGTGGAGATGTTTAATCCGTATGGAATTGATTCAAATCCAACGTAAGTACATACATATATTTTGTAAATAATTATTTTTTATATATAATAAAGCATTGCTTTAGAGCGGCGTTGAGGTTCAGAAAATACTAAACTACAAGTAAATACAAAAATACTAAGTCATGTTAACATAGTTTTTGGAATCACAAAATTAGTATTATCTAATTTAGCACTTATTATGTTTTTGATAACATGGCAGCAAAAATAAAAAAACTTTTTCATATCCTGGCCCTGTATAAATATATAATAAATCCCCACATTTATGTATCATTTTGTTACAACAAAACTTATAAAATTAATATAATGTACACATTGGCTTGGAACATTAAAATATTATGATTATTAATAAAACTGGAATTCTGACGATGGAGAATCGATGTTTGAACTACCTAAGCATAGATCACAGTCACCGTACGAGTAAGTGCATACAGTCCTCGCCAAACTTCTTCACCGCTCTGCATATAGTTGCGTAGAATGTAAGTTTAGGCATAAATACATATTTTATTATACGTAAGACAACTTACACATACATAAATGTCAAATTTAAATTCCTATAATAATATATTAACTTTGTTTTGTATTGAACTCTCGATTAAATTACGTGCAAGCCCGAATTTGGGGCTATTTTAGAGCGGCCAAAAAGGTTGACAAGGTCTGTACATTTGTGTTACCGATTATAAACAAAACCATAATTTTGGTGAAAAACTCGTTTAAAGATTTACGTTTTCAGGCTTATACAGTTATATTTCTATGGACTTTATACACATCATACTATTGATTGATTACTACTCCTAATAAATTATAAGGATGATTAATTCATTTCGACTCAATCAAATCGTCAACTGACGTATTCTGATCTTGTCTCAAACATAAAGAGATAATTCCTTGTCATTTCTATATAAAAGGAAATCCCAATTTTCACTCTATTTCAGTAACACACCGTATACTTTTTCATTTTATACAAATCAGATTATCTTTCTAGGGTTAATCTTTATTGGAGTGAGGTTTTTGTACTCCGTGGATTTACAGTACGGGTGTTGGATCTATGTATGTATGTGTATTGCTTGAGACACAATTCAGGGCCCATGTTGATGTATATCGACGTTCACTTAGTGTATATTCTTTCTTTTTTCTTTGGCATCAAATCTTTCAGATTATTACTACCAATTTTGAGAAGTCAATAATATTGCAAGTGTCACGCAATAATTTCAATATTCTAACAAAATGGTGGCCCGCTTGTTATATCTTTCCAGAGAGATTTTGTGGCATCTCAGAATTGTTCCATGATATGATGATATTGTTTTTTATACATTTCACTTCTGCACAATAACCGAACTATTTTACATAATATGCAATCAATATTACAAAATATAAAGTCAATTAACACGAGATTATAAATCACCGCATATTACAAAACAAAGTTCTCTGCCACGTCTGTCTGTCTGTCGCTTTAAACTCAAAAACTACTAAATGGATTTCCTTCAATTATTACCAGTAGATAAAGTGACTCATGAGAATGGTTTAGGTGTATAACTTGTTTAGGTTTTTTTTTTATTATCCGGGTAAATAACGTCCGCTGGATCCACTAGTAAAATACAAAAGTCACTACATGCCGGAATAAGATTCCGCTAAAAACTCCACATGATATATGTGTACTATCATATTGGTTTACGTATGTATAATAATGTATAATAAGTAAAGAGAGACCAAAAAAGGAACGACTGGATTGTGTGTAAAATATATGTGTATGAAACGGGTGAATACTGATATGACATCTGACTGAGGAGAGTGGAAAAGGAAAACATGTGCTGACCCTACTTACGTGGGATATGGGTATGAAGAACAAGATAGAATGCCATAATTAAAATGTTACAACTATCAAGAATTAATTATAAATTTCTTATCCATAGACACCTTGGTCTAATTAACATCGAGTTATCGAGTGATGGAAAAGATGTATTCAACCCAGAAGACATGCTTTCAAGCCAGAACACTATCAAATCTCGAGCAGTTACAGTAAGATATACTTCTTTTAGACGTAAAATAAATATAATTATAAAGTATCTGATTCATAAATGATAACAAAATCCAAAAAGAATGAATCATACACAAGCTTTCCTCTACACACTATATTGACGAATGTATTACTTGTAATGCTAGTGCACTTGGAAATCGCTAAAAAGGGTTTAATGTCGACTTTATAATTACCGTAACGTAAGGGACGTTACGGTAATTATAAATATGTTCAGATAACTATGATCTTAACCTGTCATCCAGAAAAAACAGTATTCGAGAGTGATAGGTCAAAGCTACATCATGTTTTTGTGGTAAAGTTATAGAAATATTGTAGTGATGCTCGTAGGCGTTAGAACTAGAGAAATGAAATATGTAAATTGTTAGTATAAAGCATAATACTAAGTTATTCATTATGTTTACAGAATTATGGACGAGGAGAGACTTTCCGCTGACATCCTCATACATCGAATATGAAGCTGCCACTTTATTATCAAAATTAATTTGTATCGCCTCTATGAGATTATTGTTATCTAATTTATTAAAGTAACCAGTCGTCAATTAATGTTATAATATCTTATATCGACAATTCAGTTCCTACTACCTTGTGAACATTATGTGTAAATAAATGCAATGTGTGAATTTATTGTTTTTCAATCATACTTTTTTTTCAATCAATATCAGTAGACATTACAAGAAAATATTAAATAAGTTTTAGTTTGCATTTAAATATTGGTTTTATGTGAAAATATATAGATAACCTATATGTAAATAAACAGAGATGAGAGAGTTAAGAGTATTTTCTTTGTCTGTTTTTCAACCGATTTCCTACTTCTTTTTTTTAGTAGTAATTGTAAAGCCTTAGTTTTACCAATTCAAAAGAGTCGTAAGGACAGCCAACAGAAATAACAACTGAAAACAATGAATTAACAATTAACAGTGTACTTTATTGAATTTTTAAATGATATGTAGTCTGAATTATTCAAATTTCATTATTGTAAATAGTAAATTGAAATCATTATTGTTTGCCGTGGTTGTATTACGCTCACAAAAATCGTACACAATATTTATCACTCAAATTTTTATGTCATAGTAGGCAAGCGAACATGTGATTCACCTGATGTTAAGTGATCACCATCGTCCATAAACACTAACAACACCAGGGGAGTTGCAAATGCGTTGCCAGCCTGTGTTTGGGGGGAAAGGTGGAAGGGGACATATGAGAGGGACGGGAAGAGGGAAGGTGGGACTCCGGCGCTCTCACTGAGCGAACGAAATGCAACAATGCAAGCATTGTTACTTCACGTGGGTGTTTCTGTGGGTTTTGCTAGTACCTCGGGCGAGCCAACACATTCATACTTAAACCAGTAATAGTAGTATACAGTAATAGCGTGGCCTTACCACCAACACACGTACGCCTACAATTATTAAGAAATTGAAAAAGGAAGCGCGACAATAAATGCGAGAAAAGGGGTTGCGCGGAATTGTCTGAAAGCACACTGCGAGAGAGCGTCGTAGGCGCGAGGCTGTCAGGTGCGTATGACTCGTTGCCCCCACCTCAGCCGGCGCCCCTATTACTTTGTTAACTAAGGTTTACATGTTGGATCTTTTTTTATTTATTTACTAGCTGACCCGTGCAACTTCGTCTGCACCAAATCGGTTATCACTGGATTCAATTGTATTTTGAAATGCGAAAAATTTTAATAAACCTAAAACCCGATTGCAGCCAGCCCTACGGCTTCCAATTTTGAATCCAAATTATCAAGGAACCCACTCAAACATATACCCAGATGGTACGTGAAAAATCTTTTAAAATAGGCCTAGAACCCGTTCGTAGCATTATATAGCGAGTTCAATTAAGGTAAAAACTAACCTAGATATATAGGTGGTAACGTAAAAAAAAGCTTGAGGGGTCTATGGATCTCCGGTCGAAACGAAGTTCCTTTCCCTTTTTAACCGACTTCAAACAAAGGAGAAGGTTATCAATTCGACTGTATTTTTTTATATTTTTTTATGTTTGTTACCTCATAACTTTGGACTGGGTGAATTGATTTTGATTATTCTTTTTTTATTTGAAAGCTGGTACTTCCCGTGTGGTCCCATTTCAATGGTCTAGTTCCGACAACGACATCCAGTGCAAAACCGTATAAGTTTTAAATTTGCATTAAGTATGCACAGGACAAATAGACTAATAACTCAATATCACGCTAACCGATTTCGATGATTCATTTTTTATTGGAAAGGATGTACTTCAAGGGTAATTTGATGAGAGTTTGGTTAGGTTCTGATTATGGGATCCGTGAGAAAACTTTAAAGAGACGAGCCTACTCCTTTCTTAAGGGCCGGCAACGCATCTGTGTTTCCTCTCGTGTCGCAATTGTCCATGGGCGGCCGTGATCACTTACCATCAGGTGACCCGTATGTTCGTTTGCCACCAATATTATAAAAAAAACTCTTCAATTTTTAGGAGCCTATTGTGCTTATGTTCGTTGCTGTGTTGCAACATGACGCAAGCATTGTAATTACATTACTTAAGGTGTATTATATGTGAAGCGGTGGTAGCCGAGTTGGTGGTAGAAACTATCGCAGATTATTGATAAGGTTGCGTTCGTACCAAACGTTACTTATTGTACAACCAATTGAAACCATAGCGCATACCATACCTCAAAAATGCGCATATTTTAATATACTTAAGGCGGAACAGAGTTCGCGGGCACTGCTAGTAAAATATACTTATGTACACTAAAAATAGAAAAATAAGGTAAATTTAAAAAAAAAAGTATTAACCGACTTCAATATCAATCAAAACCCATAAGGCACTAAAAAGCGGAAAATAAATAGTTTAGCAACATCACTAAACCATTATCGATACCTCTCCATAGAACTACCGCCTTCAGAGAGTCATTCAAATATACTCGGTGTTGGAATAACATCCCACCGCCATGTCGAACCAAAAAGAGCTTTAAACTAAGCTTTAAACTCTCATATAAGCATTATCTATTGCAGCTTCAAACTCAATAATTAAAGTGACGTATTCACGCAGCTCTACTTAAGTTCTGTCTATATGATGTTATTTGTGTGGTTGTTTGTTCTTCTAAATTTATTTTTGTCTTATTTAGTCTTGAATTTGTAATTACAGTAACTATACCTATTGAATGTGATCACCTGTGACGTGTTATATGTGTCTGCTTTATTTTATTGTTCTTTTAATTTTGTATTATAATGTTAATATGACCGGCTGAAATCATAATCATACGGGCTCCCATCGAAAATTAGCGCTGCAGTACTGCTGTACTGCACATTTTGCTGAATGGGTTTTGTTGGGGCCGCCGCTTGTCAATATGGCGACACCTCTCGCCCTCGTACATCACTGGCCCGCGGTTAGGCAGGGTGAGGTGGAAATGAGGTGAGGTGAGGCCAAATGACGTTCCCTGGTGGTGGGCGGGCGAAGAACTCTCGAAGGTGGTAGTGAGAACGCCGGTAGACCGCCTCGGTGACGACAGCCGGATGCCGGTGATATTCTGAAGGGGCCTCGATAATGTTAACTAGGGGGCTCGATAACGAGCGAGCCGATGAAGGTGGCGGTTGTTAAGCGGAGGTCCGGGTGGTCGCAAAAAAAACACCGTGGTTCTCGTATAATGACCGCATCCCCGAGCCAACAGAGCACTACTATAGATGATCAATGAATAATACTGCGTGCTCGTACTGTGCCGACCGTGCTTATACGCAAAATAGATCGACGACGATACCGTTAGGCGGCGTGACTCTATTTGTTGGCTCGGTTATCGCGTTTGTATTTATTCATCTATATTTGTACATATACATTTACAAAAGTCTATAATATAAATTTCTTATCATCTATTTGCATGCAATCTATACTCTAAAACATCTTACATCTTATATCTATCTTACATATGAACAAAGTTATCTATATATTAAGTGCCGTTTTGCACTAAGCTCTATAATAATTAAGGTAAAGAGTTTGTTTGTTTGGTTGAACGCTATAATCTCAGGAACTATCAGTCCGATTTGAGAAATTCGGTTTTAGATAGCTCATTTATCGAGGAAGGCTTTAAGCTATATATTATCACGCTAAAACTAATAGAAGCGGAGCACCAATGAAGAATGTTTCAAAATCGGGCACTTTTTTCCTTTTGAGAGATTTCGCTAGCGTTGCCTTGCCTTACCATGGTACCATACCTTGCCATGGTAACGTGCTAAGTTTCTATCGCAAACATTTTCAAAGTTTATTTTGTTTTCCTATTCAAAAAGTTTATACTACTTTTATTTCCAATTTTTTATTTGTTATCTATTACGTATTATAAAAATAAAGTTTGTGTATGTACAATTAAAATAACAACTTTTTGATGAATGAATATGATGATAAATCCCATCCCATTCGATATACTATTAGTATTCATATATCTAATGTACACGTTACATGTTACAGTAGATGACGTTCGTGTCGTAGTTACAAATGTCTTTGAAAAAGCATTTCTGTAATGTGCACACCCACTCACAATTTTACATTTCTTTAATGCATTTTTAAAAAGCGCGTGCGGAGCCGTAGGTAACAGTTAGTCTTATTATATAAACTTTAACTTATATTTGTATATGAATCTATTTCCAGTGTGTTATTTACATCTATCAGTATAGGGTGACATAAATAATGTCGATATATATAACATTCACTCGATATCAAATATTAAATAATTAGTCAATATTACGTTCGTGATTAGGAATTTATCCCGACACATATCACTGTTTCGCCAGTGATATGTTATTCCCAGGTTAAACTGTAATTTCCATTAATATTTTATTTAATATTGATAGATAATAAAATTACAAATTTATATTTACAACGCCGACCTGCGAGAACTACTGTGGAACAGTCATAAAGTAACGGTCGGCGGGCAACCTTCAAGTATTGTTTGTACAATTGCTTGTGCAATTACCATTTAAGAGTAAGCGGGACTATATAACTTTATTCAAAGGCAAAATTCATCGGCTTGTCTGTAGGAATTTGTATTTTTAACATTACAAAGGAGAGTCGCTATACGACTTGTCATTGTCCATATAATTATTAAATCGTCAAAAATCCTGGTTCCCACGAACGGGCCATAGTCGGCACCGTTGTAAAATTTTATGTAACCTCTATAACCATTACGCTTATAACGTTTATCTACGTTAAGTTATACAATCTTCCATATTTACTCTTCTGTACGATCGTATAATTCTTGCTACGTAATCTATAATTCAATAGTATATAACGTGTGTAATTAATTCTATCACATTCTCTCTACGAATGTTTCCATGCACACACGCTATATATTCCACACAATACATTTATTACATTTTACACAAATCTATCATGTAATTAAAGGCAATTTGTAAACAGGCTTCCATGAGACAGGCATTGCCTAGTTTGGGGCCATAATTAAGGCTATATTATGTAAAGGTTTTTATAGAAATAAAGATATTTTGATTTTGATTTTGAATTCCTTACTTAACGCGAATGTAATCTATAAGTCACCCTATACTAACACACATAATTCTATATAATCTATAATTCAATAATTCCATGCATGCATAAGGTACTATTTCTTTATTAATATACATGATTCTATCTATAATTCACATATTCTATAAATCCATAATTCGATAACTCAATATACACACGATATCTATAATACAATAATTCTACACATGATTCTACATATCCATAATCCATAAATCCCTACTATAAATAGCATATCTATAATTCCTTCCTAACATATCTTCAATTAACACATCTATAATTCCATATTATGTAATATACGTAGTTTTATCCATAATTTTCTATCTGATTAATAAAAGTCGTGCGTTCCGTACAACCGTTTATTGATACTGACTCATTACGCGTTACAACGCGCATACACAACACCCCCACCCTTATTTACTAATATAGAAGACATATAACTAATACAGAATAATAAATATACAAAATAAAACTACCACAAATGCAGCTACTCTAATGTTAAGGTAATTAAAATACTGAGTATTAGTTCTTAACCTATTTCTTCAAAACCGTATCGTACGGGAGGCCTAATAACTCTTTTAGGTCGAGCGCTTCCCGAAAGCGTCTCTGTATCAACGGATACATTGGGTTTTTGCAAAGGACTAGACAGTATCGGCACAAGACTTTCCTGTGTCTCCACAGACCCCGCTTGAGTAGATATATGTGGTGTTGTAATACTAGATGTTAAACTGCACTCCTCCACAATCTCTGAACTCTTTTCTGGTTCCTTGCCTCTGCTTATAGGAAATGTCAACGATGTCCGTGATGGTCTTGATAATGAACTTGGCACCCCTATATCAAGTTTTATACTTTGACGCGCTATTTCATTATCGACACTCTTGGTAACCCTCGGTCTTAGCTGATCGATATGTCTATGAATATCTGATCCTACTTCAGGTCTAATACAATAATCAGTATTTCCTAATTGTTTTGTAACCACCCCGGATCTCCATTTATCAGAACCTCTATATTCACGGTACCATACTTTGCTACCAAGTTCGAACGATCTGCGTGCCCCGGATGCGTCCCTCTCACTACGCGCTTGATGTTCAACTATTCGAGATTCTCTGTCTGGTTTTAAATTATCCAATCTCATACGAAGACTACGACCTTGTAATATTTTCGCTGGACTATCCCCTGTAGTTGCATGCTCTGTATTTCTATAGGCTATCAAAAACCTACAAAGTTCTGTATCTACGTCTAGATTTTGTTTAAACGCTTTTTTTATAACGCGTTTGCAAATTTTTACCGCATTTTCAGCGGCACCGTTTGAAGCTGGGTGATAGGGTGCAGTAAATATATGTTTAATGCCATTGTGACTTAAAAATTTTTGAAATTCCGAACTTGAAAAAGGGGGTCCATTATCACTAACAGTTTGCCTAGGAAGACCAAACTTAGACCACAAGTTCCTTAATACTTTTATAACTGCTTGTGCTGTAGTACTTTTCATTTGGATAGCTTCTATCCATTTAGAACAAGAATCAACTATAACTAGAAAGGTTAAACCACCTAAAGGCCCTAGAAAATCTAAATGTAATCTAGACCAAGGTTGTGCTGGCCAAGGCCATGACCGAGAAACGTGCGTAGGTGGTGCATCAGCTACAGCGGCGCAAACCTCACACACACGACACATTCTCTAGTGCTTCGTCTATCCCCGGCCACCATACAATACTACGGGCTAGCGACTTTGTTTTAACTATTCCCATATGGGAAGCATGAAGTTCTGAAAGTACTTTTTCCCGGCAAGATGGCGGCACGACTACACGATGACCCCACATAATACAACCTAATTCAGTATATAATTCAATTTTTCTATTAAAGTATGGCTTTAGTTCCTTAACTTCGACGTCAGATGGGCAGCCATCCATTATCTAACTTAAAACGCGACTTAACATTGGATCATGTTTTGTTTCTTTTTTAAGGATACTATGGTCTAGTAATAAAGCTTCCGCCGCAAAATGTAAATAAGTTTGCTCAGGTAACTCGTCCTCTTCGTTTGCTATATCATTTTTCTGTGATTGAATTAAATGTGAAAGAAGCTGTATTCCTGTCCGTCTTAATATACTCAATGGTAAAATCGAAAGTAGATAATTTAAATGCCCATCGTTGTAAACGACTTACTGCTGCATTAGGAATACCGGTATTAGGTCCGAAAATGCTTAGGAGGTTTATGGTCAGTTCGAAGAATAAACTTACGTCCAATTTCCGTTGGTGAAATTTTTCAACGGCGAAAACAATTCCTGAAGCTTCTTTGTGAATTTGACTGTATTGTAATTCATGAGAGGTAAGCGAACGTGAGGCGGATGCGACAACACTCTCACGACTCTCATGCCTATCCTTTTTTAGAAGTTGTAAAGTAAAGTAAAGGTATGCTTAATTTTTTTATAAATTTCCCATACAAATTTACCATTCCTAAAAATGATTTTAATTCGGTAACATTGTTTGGATGAGGCATAGTTACAAGAGCCTTCACTTTTTCAGGATTAACCCGCACACCATTTCTATCAATTATATATCCTAAATACCTAAGTTCGTTAGCGAAAAATTCGCATATACTTTTTTTAATTTTTAAGCCATATTTTTCTAATATATACAGAACCTCCTTTAATGATCGTAAATGACTGTCAAAATCTTTATTTTTAATTAAAATGTCATCGTAAAAAATTACTACATTAGGATTATTTTTAAATATATTTGTCAACAATTTTTGAAAAATTCCCGGGCTCGAAGACAGCCCGTATACTAAACGACAATATTTGAATAGTCCCCTATGAGTATTTATTACGGTATATTTTCTAGAATTTTCTGACAAAATGATCTGATTATATGCCTGAGAGAGATCTAATTTGGTAAAAAAAACGTTTCCACTAAGATTACTAAATAGATCTTCCATTTTTGGTATTGGAAATCTGTCGATCGCTAAGACTCGATTGAGGGTTACCTTATAGTCGGCACATATTCTCAAACCACCATCAGGTTTGCGTACTACAACAAGTGGCGTGGCCCAGTCGGAGTGGTCAACCGGCTCGATGACGCCGGTGCTCAGCATCGCGTCTAGCTCGGCATCGACGCGCTCGCGCAACGCATATGGCAGAGGCCGCGCGCGATGAAACACAGGAACGGCTCCCTCGCGCACACACAATTCGGCTACGCCCCCAGCGAACGTACCCAATGTACCGTCGAACAGAGATTCATGTCTAGAAATAATTTCATTTATAATTTTATTTTTGTTACATAATTCATTATTTCCTATATAATAATTTTGTGATTTCATTTTACATACTTTAATGGGAATATTTAATTCAGCTAACCATTGCCGGCCCATTAAATTTGTAGTTCCCTTATTTAATATTTTAATAATACCTTTATAGTTAACAATGGTTTCTATATACCCTACAGGCGGAATAATTGAGCCGTCATAAAATATTAAATTTAAATGACATGAGTTTATTGGTAACTTATTAAACAATTTGTTGTAAATATTTTTACTAACACTGGATAAAGCTGATCCTGTATCAACCTCCATCATAAGCAGACAATTTTCAACGTGAAGGGATATACACACCGGTCTATAATTGCTTAGTGACATCTGATAAATAGGCTCTTCTCCGTCTCATCACTTGTGTTATAATCAACGCTAACCTCTTTCTGCTGATCTTATTCGTTTTCGTTGGATAGGTTAAAATTGTTAAAAGAAGTTCGCTCCCGGCCGCCGCGCCATGCGCCTCGTTGGCAGCGCTCGCGCCCCGTTTCCCGATAATTCCTATCTTTATTGTACTTTTGACACATTCTTCTTATATGCCCGGTTTCCTGACATAAACTGCAAACATAATTTTTATATTGTATACAGCGACAATCCCTATTCCCACATTTTGCACATTCACTTAGATGTAATTTATTGAGTGTTTCAGCTGCCAAGTTCATACTGCTGTGTTCCACTGCGTTTGCATCCCGCTCCGCAGCTTCCAGCGATAGCGCCAAAGTAACAGCTCGATTGTACGTCAATCCTTCCTCCGCAAAAAGTCTCTGCCGTATTATTTCGCTTTTTAATCCACACACCAACTGGTCTCGTAGGTTTTCGTCTAAAGTGGATTTAAATTCACAATATTTTGATAATTTTTTTAATTCAGACACATAGTCAGCGATGGTTTCCGTAGGTAGTTGTCGACGTTGACGAAATTTGTACCTTTCCGCCAATTCCGACGGTTTTGGCTGCAAGTGGGCCGCTAATAAATCAATAGCCTTGTTGTAGCATAGTTTTGCAGGTTTCACTGGACTAGCCAAAGTCGACAATAGCTCGTAAGCTTCGTCACCCATGAGCGAAATTAATGTAGGTAGTTTTAATTCATCCGTCACTTTGTTCACTAAAAAGTACATATCAAGTCTTTCCACATAAGCTGACCAATTTCCGGATTTTATATCAAACTCGCGTACTTTCCCAATTGACATTTTAATAATTTTATCTATTCTACAAATAGATCACAATTTAGTTATATTTTCCTCGTTCGCCACTGATTAATAAAAGACGTGCGTTCCGTACAACCGTTTATTGACACTGACTCATTACGCGTTACAGCGCGCATACATAACA
>MU160618.1:479137-490152 GCA_015888305.1 Antheraea pernyi | reverse complement strand
AAAAAACATCTTTCTTGCGATTTGTACGTTTCTTCAGATTTTACTGTATTGCCGTTTTTGTTCTTCTACCCTTCGAGTTATGGCACGGACATTCAGGTAATCCCGCTTCTGATTTGTTACACTAATCACGTATAGGGTCGACGCAGTCAGGAATGGCAATAAATACTTCGTATACTGTCACTATTTATTTTGCCGTGTGGTGCCGGTAGAGCAGAATAGCACCACCCCTATATCTTCCCGTGGGTATCGTAAAAGGCGATTAAGGGAGTGTGAGTAGTACTGATTCCTTGTACTTTCTCACTGTGATACTGTACCATCCGTCTGAGTCCTTCTCCGGTCGTAACGGTTTCCGTTCCATTGGGTCCAGAAGAATAAGGACGAGTATGTGCACCTGTGTCTTGCGCGTACACTTATGCACCTTAATATATCCTGCGCATATGACCGCTTCTAATACCGGACTCCGAGTACGCAAAAGTCCTGTGGCGATGGTAAAGGTAGAGAGGTCTAGCCTGATGCAAGCTACACTTTGTATGATACCTGCACACAGGTGGTCCCGGGGGTGTTGACGTGTCGTTTCAGCGCTGCACATTTGGTACGACGGCGCGGGTTCGGCAGCACTCGGGATGACAAAGCAGCCCTGTTTAGGGAGGCACTGCTTTCCCCGTTCAGCCGGGGAGGGGGCTAGAAAAGGTGCCCTAAAAAATGCTCGTCCCAACTTGGTAGATGACAGTAACCGCGGCTATCATCGCGTAATTCAAATCGTGGTCGACGTCGCAAACATAATTTCAAAACAACACCTATTATGACGTTCGGTGCGTGGAACGTGAGAACGCTTCTTGATCGAGATGGCAACATGATGATAAAACCGCCACAGTAGCTCGGGAACTTTACAGCTACAACGTGGATGTGTCTGCTCTCAGCGAAACACACCTTCCCGATGAAGGAGAGCTGGTGGAAGTAGGTGGCGGTTACACTTTCTTCTGGAAAGGTACCGCTACCTCCGAATCTCGACGATCGGGTGTGGGATTTGCCATCAAAAATCACTTAGCAGAGCATTTAGAGGAATACCCTGTACATATCTTAGACCGTGTTACCACACTGCGCCTTCACTTGGACAAAGACAACTACCTTAATGTTATCAGTGTTTATGCTCCAACTCTAGACAAGTCTGATGACATCAAGGATAAGTTCTATGAGGAAGTGACTCATTACCTATATAGCATAAATGCCAGCGAGCAGGTTTTATTGCTGGGCGATTTCAATGCCAGGGTTGGTCGAGACTGTGAGGCTTGGCCTGGAGTTCTGGGTAGACATGAAGTTGGCAACATGAACAGAAATGGTCAGTTGCTGCTCAGTCTTTGTGCTCAATACGGACTGGCAATTACGAACACTATGTTTAGACTTGCCGCCAAGTACAAGACAACATGGATGCATCCAAGATCCAAGCATTGGCATTTAATTGACTATGCAATCGTGAGGCAAAAAGATATCAGCCAAGTGCAAGTCACCCGCGTCATGCGTGGTACGCACTGTTGGTCTGATCACCGACTTATTATCATTAAGCTACGAATCCGCCTCTATCACCCACGTAGATCCCCTATAAAAAAGCTTGCGTCTTTGAACGTGGATAAGCTAAAAGATCTTACAATTAGGGTGAACTACGCTGAAGCCCTGTCTAAAAAGCTGTTGCCAGTTAATGAGGTAGGTGATGTTTTTGCTGCCTGAGAAATTTTGTCATCTCACATCATGGATACCGCTTCGTCTAGTTTGTTAGGCTACATAAGCCATCTTCGAACGCAACAGCGCCATTTCTAAGTTTAGGGGTAAATGTGGTCGCCATGGCCGAAACCGGTCGGAACAATCATTATCATCATTAAGTGTACACAGGTCGCTATACTACGTGTCGCTAGTCTGACACAAGAGCATTACGGTCGGTCACGCTTTATTAACATATCGCTTTTTTTATAGTCGTTTCACATTTCAGTTAACTAACAGGATGATTCACAATTTCCTGCACTTTATGCTAAAGAAATTACCTGAAAACCTGTGCAGAGTTACTTCTAGATGAAACGTTATCATCAAGCAATAGTTTATACGAGAACCATAGTTGTGGTAAGAAATTCAACAATCATACAAAATCCTGCGTATAATTCATAGGGTACATATTCAGGCAGTGAATTAGTAATTAATTCCATTTCTGTAACGCAAAACAAATCGCCATGATTCGTTGAGATTTTATAAATATGTAGTGAGAGAAGACTCACGCGTAAAACGAAATATAGTATGACATTTAATAAGTAGTAAAAAGATCAATTAGAATACTATTAACATATATTATAGAAATTTGTATAAAAACAGGATTCTAGTATCATTCGTTCATATTACGCTCTGACTCTTCTCTCAAGAGCAGTCGAAATGGTTTTCGCCATAATCAAAGTTTGCATCTTCATCGCATGTTGTGCAATTGTGTAATATTTTTTTTCTTAACATTGCCGTACTAATCGTATTGTTTACAACTAACTCGAGTCTATGTTTTTCGCCGGTATAAACGTTTAAAATAAAAGATTTACAAAATAAGAATTTCTAGCAATCGTCTGTCAAATTACGAATGCCTCACTATCTATTAACTGTCTTTTTTGCATTATTTATATAAAGTTAGAAATTGTTCACTATTCTATGTAAAATTAAATCCAATTGTTATAAAAAATATATCGTTAATCCATATACAGTGTCTTTTTTTTTATAGTAGCACGGCAAAATGACTGCACTTTGCCTGATGGTAAGCACAGTACAATCCAAAAATAATGGCGACCATCGAGTAACACAGTATCCGTCGCCGGTCGCCGCTGTCATGCCGGCCTGCGAAAAGCTGGATATGCACAGGCTGGTCCCGAAACGCGACCCGCAGAAGCGAATCACTATGACGGGCTTTTTCGTCATATACATGGTGGTTGCGACCCAGTCGGGCTGTACTAATATTACACAGTCGAGTACAGTTCTTGTCAATCTTTTTGGCCACTCTGAATATAGAGGTAAGTTCGGGCGTACGTGTAATATCGCGAAACGTTTAATAACAAAAAAAAATAGGAATCTAAAATTTGCATTTATTTTTCATTAAGTTGTTTCAACGTTATGAATATAACCTAATATGTGTTTATACCTAAATTTGTGTTCGGCACAACTATGTTCAGAGTTGTTAAAAGTTTGCCGCAGACTGTACGTTTATTTCTTACATTTTAAGGTATCTATTTCTATATTATTTCTCGTATATAATGCATACTTTTGTTACGGAATAATAAGTGGTGTTGAATCAAATTTCAATACCGACAATGGAGTGGACATGTTTATTCCGTATGGAGGTGATTCAAAGCCAACGTAAGTATATACATTTATTTTATAAATAATTATTTTTATATACAATAAAGGATTGCTTTAGAGTGGCGTAGAGGTTCAGGAAATACTAAACTACAAGTAAATACAAAAATACGAAGTACTTAAAAAACCAAGTTATGTTAATATGGCAGCAAAAATAAAAGCACTTTTTCATATCCTGATCCCATATAAAAATATATTATAGTGATTAAGACATTAAGTCCATACATTTATGCATTATTTTCTTACAGGAAAATTGATAACATCAATAAAAACTGGAATTCTGACGATGGAATATTGATGTTTGAACCACCTAAGCATAGATCACAGTTACCGTAAGTGTGTACAGTCCTCCGCGAACTTGTTGACCGCTCTGAATATAGTAGCGCAATTTATAAAGGCGATCCGGGAGTTCCGATAGGGCAGCCGTGCAGTTCGGACGCGTGCGCCAACTTTCAATACGTTGTTTACATTCGTGTTCACTTATGTCATCCGTTTCAGTTCGCGACGTGTGTTTTACGCGGTCGAGTTTTCGTATCGAGAGTTTCGGGTTTTCGTGATTACTCGTTTCTATCGCCAATCGTTGTGAATCTAGTCCATCGTAACGTTCTTTTCAGAACGTTACTCAATTCGTAACCTTCTTTTCAGAACATAGTAAACCGTACTTTCCAGTACGTTCAAACCGCGCTTTTCAGTGCATCGCCGTGCTCTGCGTGTCGCCGTCTCGAGTTCCAGGAGCCAGCGCTCCATGGTTCGCGCTGCGCGTCGTCGCGCCGTGTAGAAAAAGAAGTATTAGGGCTACCCCCTAGGCACTGTAAGTCCCCTGTGAGGCATTGCACATCGCCTACAGCTCCCTTGATCCGGGACTCGGGATAGTCCGTTAAATTCATTAAGGCGCGCTCCCCTGCCCCTCTGGCGGAGAGGATGTTGATGTATTCCGACCCACTCCCCCCACTCTCCCTCAGGCCCCGGTATGGCCGAGTCACTTTCTGACGAGCACGAGCTCTCAGCTTTTCGCGGGTTCGTACCGGACATGTGTCCGGATCTGCTCATTGAGTACGACCGGTTCTGTCGCGATGTCCGCAGACATGCCATGCATGCGCTCTCCGCGCACCAGAACACCATACGACATGGTTCTTATCATTTTAGATCGCACTCATCAAGAGAAAGCGATATTTAACTTCACGACCCTCTGCGGCCTTTCCGGCGTTATCGTCGAGCCGCCGCGCAAAACATCTGTACCCTTGCAGTGTCACAACTGCTAGGTGTACGGACACTCCGCACAAAACTGTCTCCTGAAATCCAGGTGCGTTAAGTACCTCGGCGACCACTCCACCAAGAAGTGTTCTCGCACGAAAAACTACTCCGACCCTCCGAGCTGTGTTCTGTGCCGAGGCGTGGGTGATACGGTGAACTATCACAATTGTCACCGCGCCCCGCGCACAATGCGCCCTCGCTACCCCAGGCAGGCGTCGCCGTCTAGGACGGCCGCCGCCCACACCCGCCCGCCCTTGATTTCCACCTCTCATGTCCCGAGAGGCTTTCCCGAGCCTGACGAACACATCTCGTGCACCGGCAGTATCCGTAACCGCGACTAGAACGACCCCCCCCCTATCGGGCCCCTCAGGCTCCGTGAGCTCCTAAGCCTGCGTCCCAGTCCATTCCCAGACCTCCGGCGGCTAATCCTTCACAGGATCACCCCGCATATTCCTTCTCCCTATCGAGTATTGACTACACAGCTCAACTACTCATCTTCCACGAGATCTCGGAGATCTCGGCGTACGAAGAGACCGCCCGAAATCCTCTTCTAGGTTCCGTTACGGCAATACATAGGTTCCCAGCCATCGCGGCTATCCTACAACTGCTCGCGCGTGCCGCCGTTCAAAAATAAATAATTCACATAACATAGAGTAAATCCGTGTATTTACGTCTATCTTCCCCTAAAACGACAGAGTAATAATAATAATTTTTGTTGTGTCTATTTTTAGATTCCGGCGCCGACACCTTTCAATAAACTGAAATTCGAACTCTTTAAATGCGTGTTTGCGCCCACGCATGCGTAATCGACCCTCACGCCGCTGTGAGGGAAGGATTCCTCTTTCGCTCCCGCACACAACGTGGTTCTCAGTAATATCTCGAGCCGAGGTCGTCCCCGGATGAAGCCCTCGAGATATTATTATCGCGATACAGTAACTCACCCACATCACTTGTACTCACATATGAGATCACCTCTCTCACACACGTGTACATATATACACATGGTGGAAGGGTATTGTTTTTTTCCCTTATCGAATGAATCGAATAGTTTAGTTCGTTTCATTCCGATATACACGTATGCATTTGTGAATTATGCAATTTCGATTGTATGATTCACAAATGAATATATGTATGAATAGCTTAGAATAGTTAGCTAGGTCAGACGCGACTTCTCAGGTAACAGCCCAAGCCGAGGTGTATGTTACCTAAAAACCAAATCGGCTGAGTGCCTTAAGCGCTCGCCTTAGTTGGCCGGTGATGCTGGAAAGACCTTGACAGGTGAATAGCATATTCCGTTCTAGAAAAAAAAGAGAGCAATATATAAATTACTATAATATAATAGATTGGGGGTATAAGGGGTGTCAAATAACATCTAAGACTTGAGATATCCAAGCCAACCTCACCTGCACGTGGTGCACCCTGCTGAATAACGAACGAGGCAATGTCTCTACGTATTTTCGTGAAATTGGAACCGATTTATTATACCCATTACAAATCAGATATATTTATGAACACTAAAAATGGGGAAATATTTTTTTTACACAAAGAAATAAACCGCCTTCGACGTGAAAAACTAATAAGGCACTAAAAAGCGAAAAATAACTTAATTATTAAATTAACCGAATTAAATGAAAAATATTGATATTTGAACTACCTAATTATATATTTGAAGTCGATGCCATTGATAAGAGAACCCCAATAAAATTCAAACTATAAAAATTCAATGTACTATGGTCGAATGTCGCCCACTAGTAAAAAAATAATTCCTTGTCATTCCTATATAAAATAAAATCCCAATTTTCATTCAATTGCAGTACCGTATTTTATTTAAAATAAAGATCAGATTGTCTATTCTGGGGTTAATCTTTATTAGAGTGAGGGTTTTGTAGTCTGTACAGTACTGGTGTTGGATCTTATAATATTGTAGGGCGAGGAGGTGTGTTACTTGAGATTTACGATCCTGGGCTCATTTTGATGTGTATTGAAGTTCACTCCTTCTCCTATCTTACCAAATTTCCTAAGATTCAGCTAAGTCCATGACCTTTTAGTAGGTTTCATGCGATTTTATTACTGTACCTTCACTCCCATTTGTATGCCGTATAGTGCATATTACATTCTTTCTTTTTTCTGGCATCAAATCTTCCAGATTATTACTGCTATTGTCGAGAAGTTGATAACATTACGTCTTGCAATAATTTCAATATTCTATCTTGTTATACCTATCCAGAGAGATATGTTGTATCTCGGAATTCATGTTCCATGATATTGTTTTCCATATGATCTACTTGAGCACAATAACCGAACTATTTTAGATAATATGCAATCAATATTACAAAATATAGAGTCTAATAACACGAGATTATGAATCATTACATATTAAAACACAAAATTCTCTGGCACGTCCGTCTGGTGTTCGCATTAAATTCAAAAAACTATTGAATGGATTCTCCTGCAGTTTTTACAATTAGATAAAGTGACTCATGAGAATGGTTTAGGTGTATAAGTTGTCAAGGTTTGTTTTATTATCCGGGTAAATAACATCCGCCGGACCCACTTGTAAAATTAAACGTCACTGCATACCGAAATAAGATTCTGCTAAAAACTCCACATGATATACATGTTGATTTACATATACTAGTGGGCGCCCAGTGGTCTACATTCGACCATAGTTCATTGATTTTTTAAAGAGATAAATGTTATAATAATAGTTGTATGTTATAATATCTATCTATATCTATATAAATTGTTGAATGTAGAATAAAAAAGGGTAATTGGAACGTAAGAGTAAAATAATACATACAGTCGAGCATAGCAACCTCCTTCACAACCTGTTTTGAAGTCCTTTATTGACAGATGTCAAGATATCTTTTTTATTTACATATGTTGTGTAAAATTGTAGCAGTAGTGTGAGTAATGCATATTTTAATTAATGTAATGTACTTCTAATGCATTTTATATAAAATAAATAGCTTTCTGCACTTCTCCTCCATATAAACTTTAACTATGCCAAGTTTCACGTTCATCCGTTCCCCCTAATTCCTTTAAAAAGTGGTATAAAGTTTAGGCTTCACGTAATAATATATATGATATAACTTTGTTGCAGAATAAACGATGCAATTGTATCGAATTTAAAACGCGATAATGGAATACCTGTGTATGTCCCACCAAACACTGAATTAGTAACTGCGTAAGTACATTACACATGTGTTTTATAGTTTTTCTGGTTATTCAAAGATAAGGCTCGGGATGTCGTGTTTCGGCAGTTGTTGGTGCATACTTAACTGCTTGATAGTTATCTCGAGGTGGAGCCTCAGGTTAGAAAGATCTCGGGTAACTGTTGATATATTCTCACCACTCTATAGTCATTGCTTCTCGTGAGAGAAAATGCGATCATCGGGTGAAATGGAGCTACTTCTAGGAATGTCGTTAATTACATCCATGATGTAATGCCTAATAAAGAAGTCAGGTGAGAGATGTAAGTCATGTAACTAGAAGATATTTGAGTATGAAGGTGGACAGATATAAAAGTAAAGGAAGACTAAAAAAGGTATGAATGGTTTGTGTGAAAAATGATTTGTGTATAAAAGGTATGAATACCGAGATAACATTTTGCCCTACTTAGGTGAGATATGGGTAAGAAGAAGATAAAATACCAAATAATGATGTTAAAATGGTTTTACTTTCAAGAGTTAATTATAATTTTTTTATCCTTAGATACCCTGATCGAATTAACATGGAGCTATTGAATGATGGAGAAGTTTTATTCAATCCAGAAGATACGCAGTCAAGTCAGCACTCTATCAAATCTCGAGCAGTCAGAGTAAGATATACTTATTTTAGACACAAATATCATAAAAGTATAGAATATCTGATAGACAAATCATAACCGAATCCAAAAAGAATATGTTATGCACAAACTTACCTCTACACAATACATTGAAGAATGGTTCCGTGCTAGTGTAGTCAGAAACCGATGCGAAAACACCATGGTGTTTGTGGTATAGTTATATATCATTACATAGTATAAAACAAAGTCCCCCACCGCGTCTGTCTGGTCGCGATAAACTCAAAAACTACTGAACGGATTTTCAGGCGGTTTTTACCAGTTGATACCGTGATTCATGAGGAAGGTTTTAGGATATAAATTGTTTTTTTTATAGTCAGGGTTGGACAGCGTCTGTCAGGCCCGCTAGTATATCCCTCCCCCGGTTACGGAGGAGGAAATGGGGAGGGTGACTGAGCGCCTCCGCGTCACTGGCCGCAAAGCACCCGGCCCCGACGGGGTCCCGGGCCGGGTGCTAGCCATAGCGCTGGTCCATTTGGGAGGGTGGCTTCGGGAACTGTTTGACCGCTGTCTTGTGGTCGGGCAGTTCCCGAAGCCCTGGAAGACGGGGCGGCTTTGCCTTATAGGTAAGGAAGGCCGTCCCCCGAACTGCGCATCTGCGTACCGGCCCCTAGTGTTGCTGGACGACACCGGGAAGGCGCTCGAGAGGGTCGTTGCCTCCCGGGTCGTCCGGCATCTTGAGGAAGTGGGGCCGAACCTGTCGAGCGCGCAGTTCGGCTTCCGGTCAGGGCGTTCCACGCTAGACGCCCTGACCCTCCTAAAACAGGTCTCCATGGAGGCGACCTCTCAGGGCGAAAGAATATTGGCGGTGTCCTTGGACATCGCCAACGCCTTTAACAGTCTGCCGCATGGTGTCATACGGGAGGCGCTTCGCTTTTTCGGAGTGCCCCCGTACCTGCGGCGGCTGTTGGAGGCGTACCTGGAGGGTAGAGAGGTCGCTTTCGTGGACGCCAGAGGGCAGATAGTCCGACGCGATACGGCGCGCGGGGTTCCACAGGGGTCGGCCTTAGGCCCGCTCCTGTGGAACATGGGCTACGACTGGGTGCTCCGCGGTGCGCTCCCTTCTGGAGCGCGCCTTATTTGCTACGCGGATGACACCCTAGTCGTAGCCCGTGGGGGGGAAATAAAAGAGCTGTTGCGCCTGGCCACGGAGGCCGTCACCCTCGTGGTCGGGCGTATCAGAAGACTGGGCCTCGAGGTGGCCCTCGATAAAACCGAGGCCCTAATGTTCCATGGGCCTCGGCGAGGGCCGCCTCCGGGGGCCCAAATTTATGTGGAGGGTGTCCGCGTCAGGGTGGGGACCCAGATGAAGTATCTGGGCCTCATCCTAGACGGACGCTGGCGGTTCGAGCCCCACTTTAAGGGGCTCGGACCGCGCGTAGTCAAGGCGGCAGCGGCGCTTGGACGACTCCTCCCCAATACGGGGGGGTGGGTTATGTCCGACTCGCACGGACTAAAACCCCACGGTGTACGTCTTCCGCTATAGTTGGGGCGGCACGAGATCTCTATAGACTTCATTGTGCCGCCCGAGCGGTTGGCCCAGCAGCAAAAGGGTCGCCGCCGGGCCCCGTCTTGTTAGGAGATAGACGGGTAAACACTGGCCGTCTCCTCCGTCCGCCAGACCTGTGCAATGGGAAGAAGGGTCCCTCGACCCATCGTCCCCGGTCCAGCTACGGTGGGAGGAGGCGATAAAACTGCCGCCTCCTCCTGCCTGTCCTCCGTTGGCGTAGAGGGTCACTTTGAGGATCTTGCTCACGAACCCTCTCCGCCGCCTCCTTCTGCAAGACGACTTCCTCGCAGAAGGCGGCCATTGCGTTCCACACTTCCTCACTCCCGAGCATGGCCGCAACCACGCTGGGCAGTGAGAGGTCTTGCCCTACCGCCGCAGCCAGAGTGCGACGTTGCTCCTCCCATGCAGCACACTCAGACAGAGTGTGCTGCGCGGTGTCCGGGTCAACGCCGCACTGATGGCATACGGCGGTCGGCTCCCTGCGTGCTATTGCCGCCCCAGCGGTTGGCCCAGCAGCAAAAGCGCTGCCGCCGGGCCCCGTCTTGTTGGGAGACAGCCGTGTACACACCGGCCATCTCCTCCGTCCGCCGGACCTGTGCAATGGGAAGATGGGCCCCCCGACCCATCTTCCCTGGTCCGGTTACAGTGGGAGGAGGCGGTCAAACTGACGCCTCCTCCTGCCCGTCCTCCGTTGGAAGAGACGGCCACTTTGAGGGTCTTGCTCACGGACCCTCTCCGCCGCCTCCTTCTGCGAGACGACTTCCTCACAGAAGGAGGCCATTGCGCTCCAGTTATCCTCACTACCGAGCATGGCCGCAACCACGCTCGGCAGTGAGAGGTCTTGCCCTACCGCCGCAGCCAGAGTGCAACGTTGCTCCTCCCATGCAGCACACTCAGACAGAGTGTGCTGCGCGGTGTCCGGGTCAACGCCGCACTGATGAGCTAACCTAAGCTAAGCTAACTATTCATACATATATGAGTTGTTGAAACATATATGTATACCAAGCATACATGCCTCAACAACTCTTATAT
>MU160618.1:446447-478923 GCA_015888305.1 Antheraea pernyi | reverse complement strand
AAAAGTAAAGATGGCGCCTCGACCACGCTCGAGGCATTAGCTCTGCTCTGATTGGTCATTACGTAAATTACATTGTATGTAGCTTCTATTACATTATTAAGGTTTTAAGCTATAGAAAAATGTAACAAATGAAATAGAATAAAAATTAAGTATTTTGAAAGTAATAAAACTGTACGCCTTTTAAAGTAAATGTTGTCTCGACTCCGCTCGAGGCACATGGTCTGTTCTGATTGGTCGTTATGTGAATTACAATATTCTTAACTTTTATCAGATTATTAAGGCTTTTAAGTTATGGAAAAATGTTATAAATCAAATAAAATTAAATTAAGAATTTAGATGAAGACAAATAATATTATGTGTGCAAACAATAATCAACTCGACTTATAGCTTCCTCCGACATATATATATATATATATATACATTGTCGTGATGCTCATGGGCTTTGTTACTAGTGAAATATAGTATCTAAATTGTCAGTATAAAGCGTAATAATAAGCTAATCATTACGTTTACAGAATTATGGAAAAGGAAAGACTTTCCTCTGGCATCCTCGTACATCGGTGATGAAACTTCCACTTTATTATTACAATTAATTTGTATCACCTCTATTAGATTATTATAAAACGAACGTATTTATTAAATTAATCAACTGTTAACTTATGTAATAATACGTTAAGATATATCTTATACCAATTATTTAGCTCTAACCCAAGGTAAATTGTATTATTGAATACTTAGTTCTCAAACTACCTCGCGTATATTATGTGTAAATAAATGCAATGTGTGAATTTATTGTTTTTCAATCATACCCTTTTTATCAAGTACTCTATACTCCAAGTTGGAAATCCGTCGCTAAGCAATAGCTGTTTTGCGTTAACTGCTCTTGAGAGTAAGTCCCCCTCTATCTTCAGCGCGCTTACTAATTTAGACTATATCGCTATTTCATATCAGATGAGATTGTAATGAAACACAAAAACGTATGGAGTATAAAGTGTTTAAAAGAATAGTAATATAAAACACCTGTTATTATATTTTATTGAAAATCTATATATACAAATAGATAGAGGGAGCAAACTGTTGATTTGCGCTAGCTGCTCTTGAAATTCAGTCCTCCTCTATCTTCGGCGTGCTTACTATTTTAGACTATCTCGCTATTTCATATCAGGTGAGATTGTAATGAAACACAAAAACGTATGGATAAAGTGTTTAAAAGGATAGTAATATAAAATAGCTGGAATTATATTTTATTGAAATTCTATATATACAAATAGATAGAGGGAGCAAATTGTTGTTTTGCGTTAGTTGCTCTTGAGAGTCAGTCCCTCTTTGTTTCCAGCGAGCTTACTATTTTAGACTATATTGCTATTTCATATCAGGTGAGATTGTAATGAAACACAAAAACGTATGGAGTATAAAATGTTTAAAATTATAGTAATATAAATCACGTGGAATTATAATCTTACTCCGCTGTTTCTCACAACTTGTGTTAGTGTAAACAATAGTAATTGCAATAAAGACTGTATACTTTGTTATTTACTACTTTTATAACGAATAAAATATGATCTAATTTTAACCACTAGAAGATCACTAGTACTAATTAACACATGAAAACGAAGAGTTATTGAAATCGAGAGAATAAGTATTGATTGATTTTTGAGACTACGTTTTACTGACTTTTATTGACACGTTTGTGATTGTCATTTATTATAGTAATTATCCCTATATTAACGATGGGAAATTTTAGTCTTTGTTTTACATTTCCAAAACGTGGACTATAAGGCGTGTTTCAAACAATCCCAATATCTTACAATCAATCTAATCGATGACGTAACTTTCAAGTGTGACCAGGAATTATATTTATGACTAACTTCTGCCCACGACTTCGTCAGCGTGAATAGTTACTGTTGGCGACGCACACGATAAGTAGTTTATAAATAGTTTTATACATAGATTTATTGATATTTTATAGAAAACATAGATATAGGTTTATGGACATTTAATATAGATTTTTAGATAATTCACGCGATCATAATAGAATAGAGATATAGAATTGTAGGTATGTTATGTGTATATTAAATTATTGAATATGGAATTATAGATGTGCTATTTATAGTAATAGGGAGTGAATTATGGATATAGAGAAAGATTTGTAGAACTATTGAATATAGATTGACGTATGTATTGATTTATAGAATGATGTGTGTATCGATTTATACAATATGTGAATTATAGGTAGAATCGTATATATTAATAGATAAATAGGGACTTATGCATGCATAGAATTACTGAATTATGGATTATATAGAATTATGTGTTAGTATAGGGTGACTTATAGATTACATTCGCATTAAGTAGGGAATTACATGATATAATAGATTAAAATTATACCGTATGGAACATATAACGTGTGTGCATGGAAACATTCGTAGAGAGAACATAATAGCATTACACACGTTATATACTATTGAATATTACGTTACGAGAATTATACGATCATATAGAACGGCAAATATGGAAGATTGTATAATTTAATATAGACAAACGTAATGGTTATAGAGGTACAAATTTTACAACGGTTACTCGTAACGGACGTCTTTTATCTCAGGGTTTTTAGTATTAAAAAAAAAAAAAAAAAAAAAAAAAAAAAAAAAAAAAAAAAAAAAAAAAAAAAAAAAAAAAAAAAAAAAAAAAAAAAAAAAAAAAAAAAAAAAAAAAAAAAAAAAAAAAAAAAAAAAAAAAAAAAAAAAAAAAAAAAAAAAAAAAAAAAAAAAAAAAAAAAAAAAAAAAAAAAAAAAAAAAAAAAAAAAAAAAAAAAAAAAAAAAAAAAAAAAAAAAAAAAAAAAAAAAAAAAAAAAAAAAAAAAAAAAAAAAAAAAAAAAAAAAAAAAAAAAAAAAAAAAAAAAAAAAAAAAAAAAAAAAAAAAAAAAAAAAAAAAAAAAAAAAAAAAAAAAAAAAAAAAAAAAAAAAAAAAAAAAAAAAAAAAAAAAAAAAAAAAAAAAAAAAAAAAAAAAAAAAAAAAAAAAAAAAAAAAAAAAAAAAAAAAAAAAAAAAAAAAAAAAAAAAAAAAAAAAAAAAAAAAAAAAAAAAAAAAAAAAAAAAAAAAAAAAAAAAAAAAAAAAAAAAAAAAAAAAAAAAAAAAAAAAAAAAAAAAAAAAAAAAAAAAAAAAAAAAAAAAAAAAAAAAAAAAAAAAAAAAAAAAAAAAAAAAAAAAAAAAAAAAAAAAAAAAAAAAAAAAAAAAAAAAAAAAAAAAAAAAAAAAAAAAAAAAAAAAAAAAAAAAAAAAAAAAAAAAAAAAAAAAAAAAAAAAAAAAAAAAAAAAAAAAAAAAAAAAAAAAAAAAAAAAAAAAAAAAAAAAAAAAAAAAAAAAAAAAAAAAAAAAAAAAAAAAAAAAAAAAAAAAAAAAAAAAAAAAAAAAAAAAAAAAAAAAAAAAAAAAAAAAAAAAAAAAAAAAAAAAAAAAAAAAAAAAAAAAAAAAAAAAAAAAAAAAAAAAAAAAAAAAAAAAAAAAAAAAAAAAAAAAAAAAAAAAAAAAAAAAAAAAAAAAAAAAAAAAAAAAAAAAAAAAAAAAAAAAAAAAAAAAAAAAAAAAAAAAAAAAAAAAAAAAAAAAAAAAAAAAAAAAAAAAAAAAAAAAAAAAAAAAAAAAAAAAAAAAAAAAAAAAAAAAAAAAAAAAAAAAAAAAAAAAAAAAAAAAAAAAAAAAAAAAAAAAAAAAAAAAAAAAAAAAAAAAAAAAAAAAAAAAAAAAAAAAAAAAAAAAAAAAAAAAAAAAAAAAAAAAAAAAAAAAAAAAAAAAAAAAAAAAAAAAAAAAAAAAAAAAAAAAAAAAAAAAAAAAAAAAAAAAAAAAAAAAAAAAAAAAAAAAAAAAAAAAAAAAAAAAAAAAAAAAAAAAAAAAAAAAAAAAAAAAAAAAAAAAAAAAAAAAAAAAAAAAAAAAAAAAAAAAAAAAAAAAAAAAAAAAAAAAAAAAAAAAAAAAAAAAAAAAAAAAAAAAAAAAAAAAAAAAAAAAAAAAAAAAAAAAAAAAAAAAAAAAAAAAAAAAAAAAAAAAAAAAAAAAAAAAAAAAAAAAAAAAAAAAAAAAAAAAAAAAAAAAAAAAAAAAAAAAAAAAAAAAAAAAAAAAAAAAAAAAAAAAAAAAAAAAAAAAAAAAAAAAAAAAAAAAAAAAAAAAAAAAAAAAAAAAAAAAAAAAAAAAAAAAAAAAAAAAAAAAAAAAAAAAAAAAAAAAAAAAAAAAAAAAAAAAAAAAAAAAAAAAAAAAAAAAAAAAAAAAAAAAAAAAAAAAAAAAAAAAAAAAAAAAAAAAAAAAAAAAAAAAAAAAAAAAAAAAAAAAAAAAAAAAAAAAAAAAAAAAAAAAAAAAAAAAAAAAAAAAAAAAAAAAAAAAAAAAAAAAAAAAAAAAAAAAAAAAAAAAAAAAAAAAAAAAAAAAAAAAAAAAAAAAAAAAAAAAAAAAAAAAAAAAAAAAAAAAAAAAAAAAAAAAAAAAAAAAAAAAAAAAAAAAAAAAAAAAAAAAAAAAAAAAAAAAAAAAAAAAAAAAAAAAAAAAAAAAAAAAAAAAAAAAAAAAAAAAAAAAAAAAAAAAAAAAAAAAAAAAAAAAAAAAAAAAAAAAAAAAAAAAAAAAAAAAAAAAAAAAAAAAAAAAAAAAAAAAAAAAAAAAAAAAAAAAAAAAAAAAAAAAAAAAAAAAAAAAAAAAAAAAAAAAAAAAAAAAAAAAAAAAAAAAAAAAAAAAAAAAAAAAAAAAAAAAAAAAAAAAAAAAAAAAAAAAAAAAAAAAAAAAAAAAAAAAAAAAAAAAAAAAAAAAAAAAAAAAAAAAAAAAAAAAAAAAAAAAAAAAAAAAAAAAAAAAAAAAAAAAAAAAAAAAAAAAAAAAAAAAAAAAAAAAAAAAAAAAAAAAAAAAAAAAAAAAAAAAAAAAAAAAAAAAAAAAAAAAAAAAAAAAAAAAAAAAAAAAAAAAAAAAAAAAAAAAAAAAAAAAAAAAAAAAAAAAAAAAAAAAAAAAAAAAAAAAAAAAAAAAAAAAAAAAAAAAAAAAAAAAAAAAAAAAAAAAAAAAAAAAAAAAAAAAAAAAAAAAAAAAAAAAAAAAAAAAAAAAAAAAAAAAAAAAAAAAAAAAAAAAAAAAAAAAAAAAAAAAAAAAAAAAAAAAAAAAAAAAAAAAAAAAAAAAAAAAAAAAAAAAAAAAAAAAAAAAAAAAAAAAAAAAAAAAAAAAAAAAAAAAAAAAAAAAAAAAAAAAAAAAAAAAAAAAAAAAAAAAAAAAAAAAAAAAAAAAAAAAAAAAAAAAAAAAAAAAAAAAAAAAAAAAAAAAAAAAAAAAAAAAAGGTACAAGATCGTAGTTCCATTGAACAAGGCATCATAGAAACATCGTAGTCTGATTGCACAAGGCATCATAGAAACATAGAGTAGTTTGAGTGCATATAGAGTGACAGTAATATCGAGTAGTTTGATTGCACAAGGCATCGTAGTAACATAGAGTAGTCTGATTGTACAAGTCAAGCAGTAATAACGAGTAGTTTTGATCGCATAGTTCATCACGACAATATTGAATAGTTAATCGAGAAGTCTTCATCGTCAGTAGTAGTGCTCTGTTGGCTCGGGGACGCGGTCATTATACGAGAACCACTGTGTTTTCTTGCGACCACCCCGACCTCCGCTTTGTAATCCACCACCTTCATCGGCTGACTCGTGCATCATTGCACATCACCGAGGCACCTTCAAGACAACCACCGGCATCCGACTGTCGCCACCGAGGCGGGCTACCGGCGCTCTCGCTACCACCTTCGAGAGTTCTACGCCCGCCCACCGCCGGGGAACGTCGCCTCGCCTCACGTCTCACCTCATTTCCACCTCACCCCGCCTAACCGCGGGCCGGTGACGTACGAGGGCGAGAGGTGTCGCCATATTGACAGGCGGCGCCCCCAATAGTTACTTTAATGTCTGTGACGTTGGCATACAAAGATATCGGAATCGTGAAACATTGATGAGTTCTGATATTCACATCAATGGTTCTGGAGGTCCAGAATATAGAAAAATAGTTCCGCATATTACAGACTCCATAAGAACATAAGACACAGGGAGATGCCAACTTCACGCAGCATACAAAGGTCGTGACAGAGGAATTCTGAAGGAAGTTCTGATCTTCTTTTCAATAGTTTTGGAGTTCTTTGCAATATTTATTTATTTATTTTAGGATCGTCAACATGACACATTAGTATATAAAAAAAAAGTAGAACTATTGTAACACATTATAAATGTAGTCATATTTAAAGACAACCACGGCATGCTCCAACAATAAATTAAATATTAATAAAACAAAAGATTAAACTATTTTACATATTAAAAAAAAATTACATGATAATACAAAAACGAGAAGATTGAAACAGAAAGAGCAATATAGGAAATACTGAAAAAAAAAAAATATTATAACTGTGTCTTGTGAAGAGACTGATATGTCTCTATCGTTGTTTTGAAATGATTTCATTTAGTTGAGAAAATGTCGCATGTTTTATGGAGCAATATGAGCAATAGTTCTGCACAATTAAAGCCGTAAAGCTATTACTGGTTTCGGCATGAAGGGGTCTCCAGCGTTCTCACTGACCGAACGAAACGCAACAATGTAAGCACTGTTATTTCACGCTGGTTTTCTGTGAGAAGATGGTACTACCCCGAGCAAGCCGACTCATTCATGCTGAAACCAGTAATAGCTTCAGCATGGCTCTACCTATCACTTTCGATTATTGAATAGTTTTGAGGAATTCTGGGCTCCTTCACACTAGTTCCGGAGTTCTAATTTTTTACATTTTATCCTTAAGCACCTTAGTGTTATTTGTGTCAGATTTCCAATATTTTTAACTAACGTCAACGCAGTTGGAAGGAAGTTCTTTAACGCGGCTTGCAGCAGGAGCTGACTGGTAGAAATGGTCATGTAAGGAAAAAGCGTCATGAGTCTTCCCTGAAAGTCTCTCTGTCTATCACTTTTTGTTTTATAAGAGTATGTGTGTGTGCGTTCTAATATCGAAATTAGAGCAGTCAAGTATTGTGTGCTGCTATTTATTAGCCTCAGTATTGAACGTGTGGCAATTTCATTATTAATTTTAGCATTTTTTATTTAAGTAATACGTCAATATTATATATCTATTATAATTAAATAGTGGAATATTATTCAGTACATATTGAATTAAAAACTTTATTTTCCTAATATAAAATATAATATATATATATATATATATATATATATATATATATATATATATATATATATATATATATATATATATATATATATATATATATATATATATATATATATATATATATATATATATATATATATATATATATATATATATATATATATATATATATATATATATATATATATATATATATATATATATATATATATATATATATATATATATATATATATATATATATATATATATATATATATATATATATATATATATATATATATATATATATATATATATATATATAAATATATATATATGATAAAACATAAAATTAAATTGTTCTTGAGTTCTTTGATCGCACACCTTTTTATGTGACAAAGTAGTGCACATAGTTTTTCCTAATGCTGTATGGTTTAGGGAGTAGGATATACTAGATTGCTTCTCTTAGGGGCTATGTTGTAAGACATAATTAACCAGTGCGTGTTGCTAACAATACCATTTAAAATTGAAAATATCAGCACGAATACTTTTGCTATATGGTTGAAAACAGGTGGCACTGAATTTCGCTGTCGAATCGTGTAAATGTCTAATCACGATACGAAGGAATTTTCTACAGGTCCAATAAAATGAGAACAGAGCTCTCAATATTCAATGAAGTTAGTAAAACTGTATAAGTCTCTGTTGACCCCGTTTGATACAACAATATTACATACATAACATTATCTGTGAAGATAAACAAGGTCAGAATTATTGTTATTGCGGTAGCTGATAAACATAAATAAAACGCTGATATATATTTACATAAAACCATTAAATCCACAAGAAGCATCAAGGAGTACAGCATCATAGTTAAATCCTTTTTGATTGCTTTTTTTTTGGGTCGGCTCGCCCGTGGTACTGCCACCCTCTCTTAGAAAACCGAAGTGAAGTAACAGTGCTTGCATTGTTGCGTTTCGTTAGGTTAGTGAGAGCGCCGGAGGCCCACCTCACATCCCCCTCCCAAATCCTCTCCTCTCCCCTCCCCCAAACACAGGCTGGCAACACATTAGTGACTCCCCTGGTGTTGTTAGTGTCTATGGACGGCGCTGATCACTTAACATCAGGTGACCCGCCTATTCGTTTGCCTCCTATAACATGAAAAAAAAAATGTCCACAATCCCACTTGATTATGCCTGACGATGTCTAAGATAGTGAACACATTAAACTTGGAGGACTGTATAACTCTCAGGTGCAGCTGCCAGGGCATACCTATATATACTCAGGGGCACATTATCAACATGAGCTTACTAGATGGGCTACAAAAGTCCCGACATTTGAATTTAAATCTATAACTATGGGTATATTTGTTTGGAAACAAGCATTTAGTCGTTCTACTGTTATATGTTCCAGTTACCGCGCTGGGTCATTTAAAGCACCGTCGAACGTTCGACCGCGTATCCTTGACACTGAGTTTCCACAGGAGTCACACAAGATAAGGTGTTTGTTGGTGTTGGTAACCGGCGGGAGATATTTATGTTCTCTGGATATTACTGCCGTTATTCCGATATTTCCAATAGCAGCGCGAGGTGGCAGGGGCTCGTGCACGGGAGGCAATGAACGTAAGGCAAGACTCTGTACCACAGTACAATATACATATACCGGAGGCAAACATGAAAAGAAAACAAAAAAAAAATAATAAAATGAAAAACCTACGACTATCACGATAGGTACGTGACATCATTAGAGGAGAGTAGGACAACAAGTTCCGATTTTTAAATAACAAGAAGTTTCACTATGAAAATGTAGGGTTTGATATTCAACATGTTCAAATATCAAACAGGTGTTTATCGTGTTTTGTAATGTTATAGCCACTTTTATTAATACTAGTGGGCGCCCAGTGGTTCGACCATAGTTCATTGATTTTTTTAAGTTTGAATTTTATTAGGCTTATTATCATTGTTGAATTTAGAATTAAAAAGGGTAATTGGAACGTAAGAGTAAAATAATACATACAGTCGAGCATAGCAACCTCCTTCACAACCTTTTTTGAAGTCCTTTATTGACACATGTCAAAATGTCTTTTTTATTTACATGTGTGTATATGTTGTGTAAAATTGAAGCAGTAGTGTGATTAATGCATATTTTAATTAATTTAATGTACTTCTAATGCATTTTATATACAATAAATAGCTTTCTGCACTTCTCCTCCATATAAACTTTAACCATGCCAAATTTCACGTTCATCCGTTCGCCCAATTCCGTTAAAAAGGGATACAAACTTTAGACTTTACGTATTAATATATAGATGATGATCTTAACAGTTTTTTTTATACAAGCGATTCTTTGACAAATTTTGAACGGAACATTTAGCCCCGCGTTGGGGCAAGTTGTTCCACCTTTGGGGTAAATCGTTCCTCTTACATAATATGATACTATAATGTAAGAATAACATAGATTTTCTTAAATAAAACAACAGTTTTTATAATTGTATATATGTAAATATTTATGTTATGCACATTTAATTGTTCATGTCGTCAACACATATTTTGATAAATGTTATCTGAGTTTGGAGGAAAATTCATTTATATCGTACCTGTTAGATACAGACGCATGTCTAGCACTAGTTGCTGCTAGGGTTCACCACTGGCATGGCCAGGTGGTGGCGATGAGTATATAACATATACTTAGAAGCTCTAGTTCTGTAACTATTCAGATCTCTTACCCAAACTAGTTTCTCATAAAGATATTCAGGCTTCCCAGTTTTTATCACACCGAATAATAGTGTGGCCAGGTGTAACTGCCTCCTATTTTCCATTTTTAGGAGTTGTCCTTGGTTTAAAAAAGGCGTGATATGAGTTCGTGGTGGAATATGAAAACAGAAACGCGCGTAAGCATTCTGTACCTTTTGTACAAGCCGTTTTGTTTTATTAAGAATACAGGAGTCATACACAATATCAGCATAATTTAATTTAGACAGAATGAGCGACTCACATAACATAACTCTAACTTCTGTACTAATGTACGAACGAATATTATATAGAAGCTTAAGTCGATATATACAAATACGTATTGCCTCCAGAACATGTTTTTCAAAACGCAGGGATGAATCCATAACCAAGATTACGAGACTCTGATACACACTCAATGGGTTCGTTGGATATCACGATCGCGGGTTAATGGAGCGTTATATTTACGATTTGTTTTTTTTTTTAAATCCTAAAACCATAAACTTAGACTTGTTCGGTTTTAAGACCAAACAGATAGCATCTGTCCATTATTTTAAACTGGCGAGGTCTTGATTCATCCTACGTGCTGCTTCCATGGTATCACGCGGAAGACAGTGTAAATATAATTGTAGATCGTCTGTATATAGATGAAACTTTATCACCAATACCATTCCCTAATTCCTCATATTGGAATCTGTTACTCAAAAAACTACGAAACTATTCAACTGTAGCTGAATCAAAACCATAATACCTTAATTTAGTTAAAAGCAGGGATACGTTTATTGTATGAAAAGCACGAGAAAAATCTAAAAGCGTCAACAAGCTACCCATGCCTTAATCCTGAGCCGATAGTATATTGTGAACCACGTCTAAGAGCGCTGTTGTTGTGCTTCTATTTTTACGGAAACCCGACTGAAATTGAGAAAGAATATTATATTTTTATAAATGAATATAACGTTTAATATAATGGCCTTTATTGTATCGGGGAGGGTTGCTGTAATCATTTTTAAATCAATGTTGTCTATGCCTATTGCATTCGATTTCAATTTACGTATTATATGGGTAGCTGTATATTCACTTATAGGATGTAAAGAAAATGTATGACTATTATAATTATTATATTCAAAGAAATCACGATATGAGGGTACAAAATTAGTACCATCCGGTATAGTTAAGAAAAATTTATTAATACTGTTGGGGTCACTGCAACAGTCATTAATATCTAAGTTACTCGAATAAGGTTGAATAGCCACTTTTAATTTTTTCCAAAGCAATTTAGGATCTTTACGATTTATGTTAATGTAATTCTCAAAATAAGTTTTTTTTTCAGAATAGATAGCTCTCGTAAAAACCGATTTCATATCCTTGTAAAAAAAATTGTGACTTTCACTTTTACTTTTTTTATATCGGTTATAACTATTATTGCTTAATTTAATCATTAATTTAACGGTATCTGTAAGCCAAGGACAGGAACGGTCTTTAATAATGACAATTCTCTCAGGAGCGAACAAATCAAAGATTCCCAACATGTTGACCACTGACGTTGGTAAATGTGTCTATAGAATCCCATTTTGTACGTTCAAGAACAGTATCAAAGACATCGTTATCTAGGGCATTAAACAATCGCAATTTTATGAAAGAAGGCATTACTTTTACCTTTTCAACATTTATTTCAACAGTAATTAGTGCACGACTTCCGAGATCAGGGATGTAATTTACTTGAGTATCACGGGTAGAGGCATCTGTGCAAACTAGATCGATAAGAGTTTGACTGTTATCAAGTACGTTTGTAGGTTTCGTAATTATTTGAGTCAGATTGTATAGTGTAGAAAATCATTAAATAATTTTACTTTACAGTCAGCAAAATTCAAGAGACTGATATTAAAATCTCCTACGAGAACTATGAAGTCAAATTGAGAGAAAGCTGAGATAGACTCTGTCAGAGCATCCAAAAAAAAATGTCAACATTCATCCATGGTGGTATATATGCTGTTCCAACAATTAGTTTTTTTAAATTAATATTAACAGTTACCCACATTCGTTCAACTGATGGAGATAGAGGATGTGCACAGGCTTTAACAGTCAAACCACGCTTAATGTAAAGACTGACACCACCCCCGCGGCCGCCACACACTGTTTTAGGACGCGGATTATGTCTTAGACGATAACCTGGCACAACAGTGGCACGTCCGTCTTCGTCTTCACGGAGCCACGTTTCATTAATTGCCATGATATCAACGCATGACAGCGGCGATCAACGATAGATAGTGTGTCACTCGGTGATCGCCATTGTTTTTAGACTGTACTGTGCTTACAATCAGACATGGTGCAGTCATTTTGCCGTACTACTATAAAATTGAAAAAAGAAAAAAAGCAGTCTCTCGAAGACGGAACTTATAACCTCAAATTATGTTTTTATATGAAGACTGATATCCTGATGAAGTAATAAAATCAATTTAAAAAATACTCATACGATAAGATACCTTACTAATATTACTACAGTTTAGGAAAGTTACGTATGTCTCGGTCCATAATTAACAGAAATAGACAAAAAAGTTTAAGCATTAAAAAATTTAACCTAAAATTTAAAAACTAAACTGTCACCGTGGAAGTGTCTAAAACGGTTGTAACATTTTCACAACGCACTTCACATGTATTGTTACCTATTTTCTTTACAAAGTTATTGCAGTTGTAACAACTTACTTACGTCTCTTAGCCCCGCTCTCTCCTAATTAGGGGAAACTATGGTTTACTATAAAATTATCAATATCATACTTCTTCTTGTAAGGCAATGATTATACTTGTGAAGTAGCATTCAAAAAGTTAAACTTATTCGTAATACACTGGGATTCGTAGGATTCAATAGGAATACTCTATGACTGCAGTATCCATGAATCTTTGAGATACTTTTACCGAACAAATATGAGTATAGTCAAGACTATTTATTCATTTTTGCACTATAAAACGATTTAATTTACCCAATTCATTATGCTGTGCTTGCGTATAATACATTACGCATATTGTACAACAATATCTTCAGGGCATTGTTGGGGCTGTCGCGATATTGCAGATAGAATCTTGAGAATGTTATCAGATAGATCTGATAGTATGCTTATTCACAAATAGTGAAATAACAAATATTTTCATGGTGGTAGAGCCACGCTGAAAATATTACTGGTTTCAGCATGAATGGGTCGGCTCGCCCGGGGTAGTACCACCCTCTCATAGAAAAGCGACGTGAAGTAACTAACAATGCTTGCATTGTTGCCTTTCGTTCGGTCAGTGAGAGCGCCGGAGGCCCACCTTCCCTGCCCTCTCCTCTCCTCTCTCTCCTGCGACTCCTCTGGTGTTGTTAGTGTCCATGGACGGTGGTGATCACTTAACAGCAAGTGACACACCTGTTCGTTTGCCACCTATGACATAAAAAATAAATAGACAAAATTGTTAAAAAGTGTGTGCACCTACACAAGTTAAAGACTTCAACTGTGTGGTTGTAGAATACATATATAGAAATACCTAAAACATGCTGTATATTGTCTTTATCTACGTATTTATGTATGTCATCTTTACTAACGTAGGATAAGTTATTAAAAAAGAAGTGAATGTAATTATCTGAATAATTATTATCATTTTATGTCTTTTTTTAATAAGCTGTTTGTTATTTGCCAATATAATCAGCGCAGTCAAAATTTAAAATCAAAAATGCTATGTTCAATATCGGTCCTAAAGAGGTACTTACGTACGATAAGATATTACCACCGGTTCAAAATCACTGGAATTATAGAGATGAGCTGGCAGGAAACTACATCGAGCTTATCGTTTTTTTACGCGGTGTTTTCAGATTTCACTATCATTCATGTCACATCCTTCCTTTAATACCTTATCTCAGTAATATCTGCTTGAAATACTAATTAAAAGTAAATTGTAGTAAAACGGTACATGTTCGAATTTTACGTTTTAGTGGACTGAATGACATGTCACGGCATATTTTCTGTTCTTTATTATGTATGACAAAATGTCAAAACTATTGCGCCTTTCAAAAAAGCTTTAGCGAAAAATAATAGTTTGCTAGATAGTCATAATCTGAGCAACAAATGGCAGAATAGCACACTATTCTGCTCATTGTATCAACAGTAAAAAAGTTACGAGGTTCAATTTGGTGGTGCGAAATACTTAATTAATTCTATTTGGGAAATTACATGTACCAATACAAAAGAAACCATGAGACCTCATAGAGCTTCCATAAATATGGATAGACTTTTCCCCATCTTTAGCTCAACGCGTAAAAAGAAATATAAGATGACATTTAATAAATAACTTTATAAACCAATTTGAATAATTTTAACATAGATTATAGATACTTGTATAAAAAGAGCAAACTACTTCCATTCGTTAGTATTACGCCCAGCCTCTTGTCTCAGCAGCAGTCGAAATGGCTTCCTCTGATGCCAAACTTTGGTTATTCCTCGTATTCTGTGGAGTTCTGTAAGTGATTTATTTTATTTAAATTTAATTGCAAATTGTAACAATTAATAGAGTTCAAAAATGTCTGTCAATTTATGAATTTACAATGGACATACTTGTAGTTCTTGTTTCTTTAATTAAAATAGTTCAACCTTCGATATAAAACAAAGTCCAACTGTTTTACTAGAAACATTGTTCTATTTTCGTATACATTGTATTTTCCTTCATTAATTTCAAATTATCAACTCGAGTACGTATATTTCGTAAATTTTAAACTCGCACAATATCCATATAACTACGTCGAATATTTGAAGTAAAAACTTCTATGGGTGCGTTGAGCAGTATTTTTGTTTTTGGCGGAAGATAGAAGTGACTGAGCGTATTGCGCATGCGCGGCTTGCGACAGACTAGCAACGTGAAGTATAATGGCATCTGTATATCTAGTATTGATATTGTGGAGCCCATAATATGTCTGAATAATTCATAAATTGTATAAAAATGTATATAGTTATTGTTCATAGTGGCCATTAGATGAGTAATTTTAATAATTTCAACAGGTATACAAATTATGAAATTTAAGTTGCTCAGACTATGATTAATATAAGAATTCAAAAGAGAACATAATTATTCCATTGGTTTGGATTTTTCCTTTTGTCGGCAGTCCTTATGACGGTCTCGACTTTTTTAATATATTTGCACTTTTGTGTTATTTTGTCACAGAATCATTCATACTGTTGAATCGAATTGGAATATTGTCAACGGAAAAGAAATGTATATTCCGCCTGGAAGTGAACTAAAACAATCGTAAGTACTGCATTTTGTACATCAACTTCATGTTCAACTTCATAACATTTTATTAAAATAGTACTTGTATATTAAAAAAATGAGTGTTTTTAAATTAGAAGTTTAAATAATGCATTACTTGAAAGTGGTACTCGCTCAACAAAAGAATCAGCTATCGGTAAATATAATAATAATATGGATTTTTTTTTTATATTCATTTGTTTGCTTATTAACTACTGTGGATAATGCAACAGTCAGTAGACTGAAAAGCTACAACGCGTTATCACATCGATTCAACTTACATTATTAATAATGTTGAAGAATTAAATTATGTAACATTAAATATTGATGAACATTTGGAAAGTAACAAAAATAGCATAAGAATAAAGGAAAAAGTGCAAATGAATTCTATAAAAAATAAAGATAAAACTATGACAACGAAAACAAGATGGCAAACATAATTAAGAATATTGAAATTACTGAATGTCGTTTAAGTAATCATGGATATAAAATGTGTTTAATTGGCCTTTTGAATGTAAAAGCTGAGATATGTTTGGATGCGAGCTTATTGTACAAACGAGTCATACATATAATTGGATTGAAGCAGGAAGTACTCCTACAAGTTTTAAGAATAAATGTTTTAGGAAATCGGTATTCATAATTGATGCCAAAATGTCTTATATTATTATATTATACGAGATTATACTAAAGGAATGAATTGCAATACTTACATTCTGAGAACGCAGATGACTTTATATCAAACTATTTTTTATTTAATTTAGGGCCTGAGAAGGTACTTATGAACGTCAAAACTACCACCGGTTCGGAAAACAACCCAGTCATCGAGTAGAACCGGCAAGAAACTCGATCTAGTTTATCTTTTCATAATAACTAACATATTTTTTTACATAATAGACACATAAAGCTACATTCGTTTTTAGTGGCTGCACAGAGAGCTCAGGCGTCACTTCCAGACGTCGCTATCGTTCACATATTTATCCACCCTGTAATAACCTTTATGTATTAAGACCTACTTGGCATAACACTTGAACCTACTATCCGGCAAATCGGATTAGGAAAGCATGTGTAAGATTTGACAGCGGAAACGTCATCACCACACAGATTTTTACCACAAGGGAGTAGTGTTCGCGGTTATGCGTTCAAGGTATAGCGGTCAAGATATACTATTAGACCAGGCATTTTAACATAAGAACACATTTCTCCTTAGGAGAAGGTATTATGACTGACCTTAGGACTGCTGTCCTATTGCACTTGGTTATAAAAAGCATCGCGCTGCAGATACCACCTAAAACCATGAGTTCACACATGTTTCCAACTTCATAACATAAAGGTTTATCTCCTAAGTTTTTGTAATTATTTGAAGTTTAGTTATATGTAAATAAATAATAACTGATGATTATAATAATATAAAATAAATTCTTTCTTACTCTATATGTTATAGAAATATTGATGAAATTAATAAGATCTGGAACCGCGACGATGGAAAATCAATGTTTAGTCCAACTAACAGTCAACAGAGACCAAAGTAAGTATATGCAGCTATTAACATAATCCTACTAGTGGTGATAACCCTATATTTTAGATACATATCACTATAGTTTGGGATTTTAAAATCCTAACTTAGAGAGCTAAATAATACGACAAAGACAAAAAATATTAATTATTTATTCAGCAATCTTCAACGGAAACTCATTATATTCTTCTCCTGTTAGTAATGTGAGAAATCATTTGAGTCCTTCTTTCTATACAAAGTCAAATACGAATTTTTAATTAACAGCTATATTATGTCGTGTAATTTATGTTCTTTTATCATTTTAGAGCTAATCTCTAGTGATACGAAATTCTTAATATTTGCAGAATTAAGGTCATGTTGAAGTGACTTACTTATTGTCTAACGTAGATTCGAGGAACCTCTGCCAATGCTTGATGCTTGATCTCACCTCCATTTTCATATTTGGGAAAAAAAACCACAAAGCCTGGTTTGATAGTTTCTACAATGAGAAGCTTAGTGTAGCTCTTAAAGGCCAAGAACATTTTATCAGGTTCTATAGGACTTTATTGCTACCTCTCATTATTGTTCCTGTTGTGGTTACTACATATCGTGCCTATATCGATTTCTTCTATGTATATTTTTGTTACAGAATAAATTATGAGAGTGTACCAAACTGGAATCACGACAATGGAAAACAAATATATATTCCACCTAACACCAATGTAAGGCCAGTAAGTAAGTAAGTACCTTGCATTTGTGTTGTAACTTTAACATCATCATTATTATCAGCCTGTAAGTGACACACTGCACGGCCATAGGCCTCTTCCCGAATAAAGGTATGAACATAATTGTCACCCCAGCCCACGACGTATTGCGATTTCACACTCCGAGGAATTCATTGTTCGATATTTTCCCGCATTAAGTTTTAAAAATGTATATTTTCTCTTTCAAAAGAAATATAAAATTTGTTTATAACTTTTTACTTTTCAGTTAATGAGTTATTCTTAATTATATAGCACATTTGATGATTTATTCCCAAATACACTTACACAGGAGTTATTCTCTAGTACATACAGATTGCATATAACCATCATCATCAGCCTGTAAGAGAACCACTGCATAGTCATAGGCCTCTTACCGAAGGAAGGTACCAACATAAACATCACGCAAGCCGACGACGTATTGGCAATTTCAAACTCCGAGAAATTCATAGTTCTAATTTTTTCCACATTATATGGTACTTTTGTCAGGTTCAGGTTTCCTCATGGTGTTTTTCTTTATAATAACTAATAGTGTTAGCAATTAGAATTAGCAAATGTTCGCGAATTCCGATAATTTCGTTGATACATGCCGGGTTTTGAACGTTCGGACATTAGATTGATATTTTACCGATCAAACTGTTCGACCACTACGACTTTAACACATAGTTCTAATGTTTTAAAATTGCTCCCTTCAATCATGCTACAAGATCTATTACTGTTTATCTAATCAGTAAAAGCAAACCAAGCAACCTAATTTTATCTCAGGGTGAAGTCACACTACGTCTACGGCACCTATCGGAAGATCTCATTTTTGTGCGGTTACTACTGTTTTTGCATTCAAGTGGTTTACTATTAGGTGAAATGCAATTTTACCAAACTTACTTAATTAAAATTAAATTATTGCTTATGATTACGTTTGTATATTAAGGTGTTTTTGTAAAACGTTATTACTGTTTGGTAACCGCTATTTTGCAATGCAATGCAATGTGAATCTATAGCCGTGTAGACTACCGAATAAAGAAGTAAACATATTTTTAATAACAAGTATTATTTTTTATCTATAGATATCCTGATCACATTAACTGGGAGCCATCGAGAGATGGTGAAGTTATATTTAATCCAGATGAAATGCTATAAAGTTAGAATTCTAACAAATCACGGGCGATAAAAGTAAGACAGGTTTTTATTACTCATAAATAGTATACAATTATAGAGTATCTGACTGGCAAATGATAGAAGGATCAGAAGAAGAATGAAAGAATTATGTACAAACTTACCATTATACTACATTGACTATTGGCATTAAATATCGGACAATTAAAGTTATACACTTTTTTTTATTATAATTGGCATAAAAGTATTATGTATCAGAATGTTACGTTATATCGGACACGAAAAAGAAAGTATTATTTCGAAACTTGCTTCTAAATTACATAATGAAGTAATGATAGTATAGTTAATAGCTTGTTCGGGCACGGTGTAAGTTCAAAAAACCTTTGACTTAGTCGGAGCTTTCGGTGAAGAAGCCACAGTATGGTGGTAAGGCTTTTCGAAGTTCATCTGGCTAGCTACCTCTCTCAAGTTCGAAATCTGTCGCCAAACACCTGTTATTGTGTTATGTCAGCTGGACGAAAGCCAGTCCTTAAGATTTCGCTTGTTTACTATTTTAGACCATATCGTCATTTATAATCAAATGAGATTATATTGAAAAGGTAATTTTTATAAATTATAAAAAAAATATCAACCAACGGTTCAGTGTTAGGACATTCAGAAGCTAAAAAGCTAGCTAAAATCAAACGTAGAATTTTCAGTCTATCTATTCAGTCCATGTTTACCTATTGTTTTTATCACATCAACCCTCATGATCTTGCATGGCCCTCATCCAGTGTACCGACACATACATTGCATGTCACTATACTTATTATGTGCGCATCAGCACATCTCAATTTTTTTTAATGAATTCTTGGATAGTCAGTCGCATAAAAGCACTCAGGTTGCGCAACAATACCATTGTAACACAGAAATCAAATAATTGGGACTTAACAACAACTTTATTCCCACAATATGTAAGTCAAGGACTTGTTTCTCACTCCTACACCCAGAGCTAAGTTATTGAAAGATCAGACTGGTGGTTCTTTATCTCTATGCAGGCCACTACTCTTAAATACCTTTTGTCTATTACTGATGCCCTATGCAGCCTGCATATCTTTGTCTTTTTGAAGTCAAACTTCTTATGCAGGGCTTTGAAATTTTGGGTCCGCAAGCTTTTTGTATGACAAAAAGTAAACACTGTGTCGGGTAGAGTGGGAGCAGTGTCTCGCTTGCTTTCTGTTATGAGAGAACAGTGAAATATACGCTCTTCTTGCTTTCTTTCTTTCTTGTTGTTTGTGGTTGCGTGTACTGCGTTCACAGTCAGGAACACAATCTTAGCTATTCTAATGTTTCTTTGTAGTCCAAAAGTTTCAGTTCTATCTTGTGCCTTTACGACAGGCCTTTTTTTTCTTGCCAGGTTCCCAGCCTATCTCCATTTTAGTCTCTAAGTTCGCTTGGCAATATCTTCAACCATTGTTCTAGTGTGCTTCACTACGATTAGATTATGTTAATCGTTGTTTGTAAATTTCCAGAACGATGAAGAAAGGACTGCTTTTTAGGATCGTCATAAACGGATGTGAATACTCTAATTTATTATTACTGTTAATTTATATAAAGTGTAAACCAAAGGTGACCAACACCGTGCCCACGGTTGATATATAATGCACTCGCTGCAAGATTTCAAAATACCATTTCTTAAAATGTATGATGTAGGTTTGATTTTACCTAAAAAAAAACAAACACATCCACGGGGCTACAAAAAGTTTTCATTCGGCACTTGCTTTGAAAAAGTATGGTCACCGCTGGTATAAAAGATTGTACCAAACTCGAAACAAAACGAATTTAATGTAAATTATTTATTAATTGTTGTGCAAATAAGAATTAAAAGATTAATCCAGTTTAAACCTTACTTTTATCTCTGTTATTTGAAGAATGAGTATATAATCCACACTATAAATTTTATAGATGTGAAAATAACTCTGCGTTTTTATATTTCCATATTGAATTTTTTTAATAAAACTTGACACAGAGTTGAAACCTGTCTGAGGACTGGAACCTGAAGAAGAACAAAAATATATTCCTATAATGATAAGGTAAAAATACACGATGCAAATAGCATATGAAAATTAATATTGAGGTCTCTTTGAATTAATCTGAGGTCTAAAAGATTTACATACTTTAGTGTTTTGACGTGAAGAATGTTTTAGTGCTAAGTGGCATAAACTTAGCGTAGATAATTAGTATAATTATCGAGTTAAAAATGCGCTGTCAAGAGGCATTTGAGAGTCAGTTTTCTGTCTGTTCAGCATGTAATTCTTAAGCCAAGCTGGCATTACAATGGGTTTTTGGATATTAAAGTGGACGTTACTTTGCACTTTCGCCAGAAATTTATTGGCCGCTACCACGTTGCACTGCTATAAAAAACGTTTGAATTTATTTGTGCGAGGTGTACCTGAAAAAGTTAAATCTGAAACGAATAACAAAACGAGCGAAATATTAGTAACTAAAATCGAACGTTTTTTGTTGCAATGTACGTGGTAGCGGCCAATCAATTCCAAGTCCAAAGTAACATCGACTAGATATTTAATTATAGATACACGCAAAGTGAAGCTTGCCTAAAAAAATTGTTTTTTGTATAATGCTAAAAGTAATTATTTACTTTTCGCAAGGCAAAGGTGATATAATAAAATAAATAAAATCCGTTTAAAAAAGACATACTTAAAACCTTCCTCGTGAAATACTTTATCTACCAATGAAAACCGTATGAGAACCCCTTTTGTAGTTTTTGAGTTTATCGAGAACAGACGGACAGATAGACGTGACAGAGGTCTTTGTTTTATAATATATAGTGATATTAAAATTTTCAAATTTTTGTAGGATCAAATGACAATATTCCTTTCTATTTGAGACATCAACCGCCTAATTTTTCATCATTAGTAATGAGGTTGATGACCTTATACAAACTTATTTCTCATGTTCTATATTTTTAACAGTAATAAACAATTATATTATAACTATAGATAAGTCATAAGCGCTTCGACAGCGCCTTGTTAAAACTTAACTAACTTATTTTTGACAGCTGCCCCATCAATCCGCCCGTATCTAAGTAAAATATAACTATTTCTTTTTCACCACGAATATTGAGAATATGACATGTTATTTCCACATTTTATCTAAGACACTGTGGCATTACAATATTACCTTACGTATGTGTGCGTTATCGTACAATTTGTTTTATCAAAATATCATGTAGGTAACATAGGTACAGCCTTTTAATTAATAATAACATCAAAGATAATAAAATGTTGAATACCAACAAACTTTACCCATTTATAACATTAAATTGAATCAGCATATATACTCTGTTTTGAATTTCACCCCCAGTCACTCGACGTGGAACGTTCTATATGTAAAGCCATCTTCATACCTGGACGTTGTTCGCGAAGCTATTGTAAATAAGTGTGTTTGCATCTCACGAGTTCGCTCCACGAGCGCTGCCGTTCATTAGTTAAAATGTTGACAAACATCATGCGAGTTTTCTAATTAAGTGGATGGGTTTAACTTTGTCGCGATGTTTCTCGACTTACGTAAATAATTTATAGAAATTTATAGAGTTTAACTTAGGAATGTTGAAAGAATAATGAATTTTGATGTGAATATAGTTATTTTAAAAGGGTGCTTATTTATTTATCAAAAAAGAAATCAACAACAACAACCTATTAGTTATAACGTATATGCAAATTGTCCAAAGTAATTACACCATTAATTACAGTCGATTACACCATTTATCATAATATAACAATAAAATACAGATTCATTATAAATTTCAAAAGATTGGAAAGATATAGAAGATACAATTAAGAAAGGTAAAAAAATACAAGAAAATAAAATAGAATGAATTTAATATTATTAATCTATACTTAAATTACTTAAAAATTAACTTAAAAAAAAAATACCAATAGAAAGAAAAGAAAGCAACGTTATTAACTACAACGTTAGGCTATATATTAACCCGAAAAATGAAAAGACTTTTTTGTGGAAGTCGGATTTTCAAAGTCGGAGAAAAAACGGTCCAACGAAAACGTTTCTTACGAACGATGCCTTAACGATGAGAGATATATGATTGAGTTCTAGAGAAAAGTTGTAGAGCTTAAATTATTAAGCTATTACTATTAAGGCATTAGCCTATTACCGCCCAACGAAGTAGGCACGGGTCAGCTACTAATTAATAAATTGAAAAAAAAAACACGAAGTTATTAATTTCCTAATTTCAGTTTAAAATGCAAAAGTGAGTTACCAAATAACTCTATGGAGTGATATTTTTTAACGAGAATGTTATAGTAAGCAAACGAAGAGGTGGGTCACCCAATCATCACCATCCATAGACATTTGCAACACCAGAAGAAGCGCAAGTGCGTTGCCACCCTGTCTTTGGGGGAGGGAGAGTGGGGAAGGGGGTATGGGAGAGAAGGTGGGTTATCCGGCGCTCTCACTGACCGAACGAAACGCAACAATGCAAGTACTGTTACTTCACGTCAGTTTTCTAATAATAAAAATAGTCAAACTTGACAATTATTTAATTTGTAATTAAAAAATATTGAAGCCATTAATAGAAATATAAATTATCGTATCTCTCAAGTTAGACCACATCTATACATATAATAAGAATATAGATCAAACGTGTCTGTACTTTATAGATTTTGGTGAAGAAAATCTTCATCGTTTTTAAAATTTCAGTCATTTTTAGAAATATCTGTCTATATATCTGTTTGTCTGGACACGCATCACTGGTGAAGCACTGCGTTCACGATCAAAACCACCAAAACTACTTCTAAAGCATATCCTAACATTTAGTCTTGGTTTTATTAAAATCAGTTCATTCTGTCAAAAGTTATCGTAATTTTAATGACGACGCGACTTAAGTACGAGAGAAAAGTAGATAAGTGGATGGATTTAATATATTCACACGACGATATTATTTAGTCACTGTACTTTTAAATTGGGTTCCACTCGGACGGAGTCGCGGGCTCTCCTAGTTATACATAAATGCCAATTTTTATGAAGATTAGTTAAGTAGTTTTGAAGTTAGTCGTGGACAAACATCATGACACTGTATTTTTATATATTTAGATAACATAATTATAATGTTATTAATTTGTATATTTATAATGGCAAAAGTTGTCAATTTTTTTTTTTATGTCATAGCCGGCAAACGAACCGATGGGTCACCTGATGTTAAGTGGTCACCTCTGTCCATAGACATGTAGGTAAAAACTACACTGAACTTTATAAAATAAATCCCCCAATATGTGGGGGATGTTTGTTCACACCTCCACAGACAATAACAACACCAGTGGAGTCAAAAGTGCGTTACCAGCCTGTGTTTGGGGGAAAGGGAGGGAGGGGAAGAGGAGAGGCGAGGTGGGCCTCCGGCGCTCTGACTGACCGAGTGAAACGCAACAATGCAAGCACTGTTACTTCACGTCGGTTTTCTATGAGAAGGTGGTAGTACCCCGGGCGAACCAACCCATTAATGCTGAATCTAATAATAGTATCAGTGTGGCTCTACCACCTACAAAATATGTGGCATACTATACCACAGATAGGAATCGCGCTCCGAAATGAAATTGTACCAACACTTTACGTTTAGAATAAATCGCTGGCGCCTATGTTTCCGGACCACCGACCATACCACGCGGCGTTCTATCGTAGGAGCGGCGCTCGCGCATCCTCTTCCTTCTACTCGCGGACATACTATACTGGAGGCTGGACGTATCTCGCCCGCTAAATCTTATAGTATTGTTTATAGTATTGTTTTTTGTTATATTGTAAGCATTATTTCTGTTACACCGTCGCACTTAGGACATGAAATATTCGCCTAATCTTACTATTCGAATTTTACAATTTTTTCGATTACCGTCTTTATTATTGATTATATAATATAAAACGTTTAAAATATTTTAGCCCTGCTTAATAGCAATAATCATACCGAATTACTTTAACAAAATCAATTAGGAATAAACATATCGACGTGGGAAGAATAATTGAAAAAAAAAGTACAGTCGAAGATAGTAATCTTTTTCGAAGTCGGTTAAACATGTAAATATTGTTAAATACACGGTAACCAACTAGCATGATGACGTCACGACACGATGCCTATGATTTATTATGTTAGCAATTTAAAATGTTGGTGATAGAAAATGTAAACATTTGTCCTTTCCATCTATATTGAATGAACCAAGTTTCACATAGTTATGTAGGCGTCTAGCACTTTTGTGTTACGATTTGATAACTAGTCGAAAAACTCTAAAAGCTCGAATACTCGAATTGTATGTCCTAGTCACACTACATGGAAACAGCAAAGTTGCGATATAAGTTAGATTTACGTATAGCTATAGCGACACATCGGCCACCTGCAGCACAACGCCACAATACGAGGAATTGGGACTCGTCACCGCCGTGGGACGTACCTCATATATTGAATCCAGATTTGAACGCACCATACGTTCACATGTCGAGCACATCTCTTAGGTTAGGTCGTAGATTAGGTTTTAATAGATTTAGTTTTATGGTACTACTAGCTGTGCCCGCGACTTCGTCCGCGTGGAACCTGATGTACTAAATTGCGACTAATAAAATCATCGGAATGTATTAAGTCTAATTAGTATCTACTCTTCTCTCGTACTTAAGTCGCGTCGTCATTAGAATTACCTTTAGTTAGACCCAATGAATTTTAATGAAGACTAAATGTTACTCGAAGATATTCTTGAAAAGGTTTTATCATGAACGCAAAACTTTATCCGTGATGCGTGTTCAAACAAACAAACAGACAGACATTTCTAAAAATGATTGAAATGTATTTTATTATTTATTCCTAGACACATGCAATATTTCTTTTACATATCTAAAAAGTACAGACACATTAGATTTAAATTCTTATTATGTGTATAGGAGTTTGTCTCAAACCTTAAACTATAGAAGGCAGAATACACAAACGACTTTTAATTTTGTATTTAATATAAGTTAAATTGTATTATTAAGCTATTGCATAGCTTCTATCGCGGGCCTTGAGCTTGGAGACCGAATCCAAAAATTCCGTAACGAAAAAACCTAACACCCCTCACTCTGCCTACCATGTAGCTCGGCCCAGCGTTCGCTTAACGTATATATGGTACGACTGTACAAAGCTCGCACTGATCGAGACGAGCTGCTCCGAAATCGGACGAATACGTAATCAGCTGTTTGTGAGAAAGTATACTGGTGTATAGGTATTTATCATCTATTTACATCGGTGAATATCTGTACTCGTATAATTTGTGTACGAAGTGTTTTAAATATGAATAAACAAAGTGCATTTATTAATGAAGAAAGTCACGAAAAAATAGTGAAAGAAAGTGAGTGAGTACTCTATATGCATACATTTTATTATTATTATCAAATGCAGTATTATTTTTTGTTTTGTTAATTTATATATAAACTGCTATAAAGATAACCAATATTTTTGATCTTAAAAAAAAGCGATATTAAAAGTAGCTCTCTTTTATATACACACAAACACGTATAGTTTAAATTCTCAATTTAAACTTAAACTCTTGCACGTTCTATTTTAATGTTGGTAGTGTGTATCACGCAGTCCACAAATTCATTAAATGTATGTGTGACCGCCATCGTTCGTTTTTCTGCTAAATGTTAACAACCGTAATGGGCTCAGAGGGCTCGAGATCATCTTATCTTTAATCACTGCTTCCTGATCCCTCGCAAGACCTTTTCACACACGGAAAAATCCAATTTACTGCTGAAAAAACTGATCAGATGACCCCCGGGATTAAGCATCCAATTCCGTGTAGTGGCCACTTCAGTGTTTGAGAGCGTTGTTGATGCGCTTTTAGTTTGCACGATATGTCGGATCCGATTTTTTTGTAAGGTATGTATTTTCACTTGTGAAAAAAATAGTAAATCGTGATTAGGAACAATAATTTAGTCTTTATAGAGTGTGTAAATATTATAGTTGTAGTAAAATACAAATAATAACAATTTTTTTTTCAATAAAAATAAAAATACAGAGAAAGTGTAAAAAATCAAATATAATGTAAACTATTTCAAAGTACTTAATTTATAATGATATATGAAGTAGGCGTGAACATAGCATCCTACCGAAATATATTACAACACATTATCCCCACTGAATTTATAAATAACAATGTTGATTTATTGCTTGTAATTTCACTTCTTAACTACATAGTCGATCATCATTATTTATTACATACAATATAGAAAAATACACAGTATAAAATAAATACAAGTACATAAACTACACACAGTATCTTAAAACCAGAAAAAATATTCTTTCCGAAGGAAAGATCAAAGCTATCTTAACTCGAGAGGAACCACAAGAAAAAGCTAGTAAAAAATATTTTACAGTATATATTTTTCATTACATAGTATAAAACAAAGTCTCCTACCGCGTCTGTCTATCTTTCTGTTCGCGATAAACTCAAAAACGACTGAACGGATTTTCATGCGGTTTACACCAGTGGATAAAGTAATTCATGAGGAAGCTTTTAGTATATAATTTGTCAATGATTTTTTTTATATTCAAAGCGGGACGACGTCTGCCGGGTCCGCTAGTATAATATAATTATAAACTTAAAATGCGGTGGCTATCATCTTCTATACATATAATAAAAATGACGAGTCTGTATGTATGATTGGGTATGTAAGTATATACGCTTATGATAACAAAAATGCAATTTTTAATTTTTTTGTCGTTCTGTCTGTCTGTCTGTTTGTTCTGGCTAATCTCCGAAACGGCTTGAGCGATTTTAACGGGAATTTCACTGGGATGCAGCTAAAATTACAGCGGGTTACTTAAGCTACTCCAATTTAGACTAGCTGTTAACCGTGGTTTCGTCCGCTCTGCTATCTCCAAATTGATTAGACTAATCTTCACGAAACTTTCAGTTGGTAAATAGCTGACAATATAAAAAGTAATTTCAGCAATTTTAATTTATACTAACTGTTGACCGTAGCTTCGCACACAGTGCTATCTCTAAAACGGTTCGACTGATTTTTACGGAATTTTCACCGACAGATAGAGGACATTATAAAAAGTAATTTAGTCTATTTTAATGTAGACTAACTGTTAACCTTGGCTTCGCCCACAGTGTTATCTCCGTTTGACCAAATTTGACGAGACTTTCACTGGCAGATAGCTGACCGTATAAGAAGTAATTTAGGTAACTATATTTTAGATTAGCTGTTACCTGTAATATTACAAAAATATGTTTTTCACTCTAAACATGCATACGACGTGCGTTGTACTATTGGACGTTGGCCATTTTAATTATATTTACCGAGTTTTTCGTCTACATAACTCAGTAACCATAGTAACATATAAGAATATTGTATCGAGTTCAATGAGCACTATTTAAATTGTCAAATATTAAAAACTGCTTGGACAGATATAAAGGTTTATATCTTGATTTATATTTATGTAAGATTTCAAGACGACGGCTCAACAGTATAATTATTAAGAGTAATTTTAAAGATAGAAGGGGTATTTCTAATACGATATTAGACCATAAACGTATTATTTATTGACAATATGGACATATTATATCATTATCTATCTTTAAATCATTTTTTAATTAGTTCATTATACCGTGTAAGTGAGCACTGAGGTAGTTATACCTTGCTGATTATAAGCCTCATTTGACACACTGTTAGTATTTATGTATTTAATGCATACGTTACATGTTACTGCAAGTGGCGTACGTGTCGTACTTACAATTGTTTTTAAAGAGCATTTCTTTAATTGTACATGGTCTCACAATTTTGTATCTCTTTAATACAATTTAGTTAGTTATTACATAAAAACAATGTTTGGTGGTTTAATGTTCTATCTAAATCTTATTGATTAAGAATTACGACTGCGAGAGTATCATTGCTATACTTATTTCTATCTTAATCTTCTGCTGCTAAATACTAGTTAAAGTAATGTGGTTGCCAACAAATATTAGTACACGAGTTATTCCTACTCGGGCTTCAAGAGTAACAACCGATTATGACTGACTGTAAGACTATATTCCTACGCAGATTAATTTGACGCATAAATCAGGACCATACACATGTTTGTTACAACGTAACATAAATAAAAACGTGGAAGAATTATTTAAAATTTGACTCTCGATCTCACTCAATGAGCTGGATGAATTCTAAATAAATATTGTTTACAGGTTGATTATACTGAATACCTTTTATCAGTTACTAGTAAAGTTTAATTGCCGTACATTAAAGTGGTTGGGATAATAATTAATATTTACAAGAGCGATATTAAAGCGATGATGGCGTGAACTTGATGAAGTTAGATTCAAATCCTAGCAACTGAGTCAGAGCTTCCGCTGAATGACAACATTGTGATGAAACTATAGCATGACTTTTTCTAAATCCGCTAAGCTAGCTAATACTCTCAATTTAAAAATCTGTCACAAAGCACCTGTTGGTGTATTTCGGCAGCTGCACTTAACAGCCAGCCCCCTTTAGGTTTACCATCTCGGACCACAGCAACATTTAACATGATATGTGATTGTGGTTAAACACTAAAATCTATAAAGTATTAAAAAAAACTATAATTACTCTTGCGATAAGTCATATCGGTTAGTATAAAGAGCTCTTAAGTCTCAGCCAGTTATATAAGATCACATTTGGGCGTATTTCACTCGGAGAACTTGCGAGGCTTTTAGTTTAAGAAGCCATTGGAAACCAAAGATCCTCTAGTACATTTGTCTATATGAGAATAGTTGTATCGGTTGCTATAAAGAATTGTATGTTTTAAATTTTACATAATATTTGACCAATTTATGCAGAAGTTGATTTTGCTAGCGTAGCCACGCTGAAGCTATTACTGGTTTCAGCTCGAATGGGTCGGCTCGCCCGGGATACTACTACTCTCTCATAGAAAACCAACGTGAAGTAACAGTGCTTGCATTGTTGCGTTTCGTTCGGTCAGTGAGAGCGCCGGAGACCCACCTCCCCTCCCTTCTCCTCTCCTCTCTCTCTCCCTCTCTCCCCTTACCCTTCCCCCCAAAGAGTGGCAACGCACTTGCGACTCCTCTGGTGTTGTTAGTGTCCAAGAACGGTGGTGATCACTTAACATCAGGTGACCCAACTGTTCGTTTGCGAACTATAATATAAAAAAAAAATTACTAACTTATCTAGGAAACTGATTTATTGCTTTAAACCACGTAGCAACAAAATTTTCCAATGATCTATTGAATAATTAAAGCGTGAAGCTGTAATAAACAAACTCACATTAGAATTCCTAATATAAGTAAGCATACGACAAAAGAGACAACTTCCCATTTGTTATCTAAGTTTGTTGAATATAGATATTAATGTATGGAAGGCGTCACAAGCTCCGAATTTCCTAATGTGTTTTCCTTGGCAGAAAGCCTGAGTGATACATTAAATAAAATCTTATAGAGTTATTACATTTCCCATTGACACCCATCATAATTTGAATGTTAATCTATACTAATATTATATATCTGGAGGGTTTGATTGGTTGAACGTGCTAATCTCAGGAACTACTTGTCCAATTTGAAAAATTCTTGCAGTGTTAAATAGCTAATTTACTGAGGAAGGCTATACAGATGCTATAGACTATATCATCACGCTAAGACCAATATGACCAACAATTTGATCATATCAGTGTCAACAGAATCACTACAGAATAACTCTTTTGTAACCAGTTTTGTGAAATAATTTAAAAAAAGGAGTGGAGCACCAATGAAGAATGTTTCAAAATCGTTTTATTTTCCTATTGAGAGCTTTCGCTGAGTGTTGGGCTCTTAGGCTAAATACCTCAAATCTAGACATCTTCATAATTAGTTTCAGCCAATATAAATAGATATAATTCAGTAATTTAAGATAAAAATAAAAAGTAAATTAGAACCATACATTAACTGTACGGCTCGAAGGACCAATATGAAGGGCTGAGGAGCAAGTGCCTTACAATGTTCTTATAGACCATTTGTGCGAATAATATTTCTATGTTACAATGATGTTGTGCAACCTGAGTGCTTGAATACGACTAGAATCCAAGTATTTAATAAATATAAACTTAATTTAACTGTGCTGATGCGCACATAATACGCAGTAACCACCTATAATTAAGATTGCACTTGTATAGAATCATTATTTCTAAATGTATGTTTTGGACTATCTTAGTGTAAACCTTGTTGGTTATACGAACAAATAAATAGATAAATACAATTCTTTTAATTTATAGTTTGGAACAACGTTTCAAACAACGACGCTCGATGGACTGTGCATATTTGTGGACTATGCGTTGTTGAGAGTTCTCGTTAATTGGAGTGAAAAGTATATTAATATTATTTTATACGTTATATATATGACAATCTTACTATAACTAGTGGCTGAGGTAAATACGTGCTAGATAATAATACAACAAAATAACAAACGAAAGAACATACAAAGCTCCAGTTCTTACTAATTTTGGCAATTTAAAAACTACTGCTTAATCCTTGACCATGCCATGTTATTGTAGTTATTTAAAGTAAACGTTATGCTATATAGAGAGTATAATTGTATAGAAAAAACAATAAACCAACCAAAGTCAAGTAATTTCGACGTTTTAAGGAGTTAATTATTAAATCAAGTGTCATTCTACATAGTAGTATAGTTCACACTGTATTTAAAATTTCCTTACACAGATCACTTCATCTTACGTAGTATTTCGGTTCAAAAATCTGTTCAGAAACATTCAGATCTATATGTGAAATAAGTGAGAATACACGCTTTATATTAAACAGATAATACCATCAGTAATAGTTGTACATTACTGCAACACACCTAGTAGCTATCTCAGAGCGTTATGTTTACGGTAATGCGTAGAGACGTGATCGCTTTTGTGCCTCCTTTACATTATCCAGTCGAATTGAACTTTTACTATCTCTCAGCAGCGTGCATAGGGACAGCTTAAAGATAAAAAAAACGTATGTTAATTGACAATGTGGTCTAAGGTGGTCAAAAAGAATGGCGACCACCGAGTGACACACTATCCATCGCCGGTCGCCGCTGTCATGCCGGCTTGCAATAAGCTGAATATACACAGGCTGATCCCGAAACGCGACCGGCAGAAGCGAATCACTATGACGGGCTTTTTCGCCATATACATCGTGGTTGCGACCCAGTCAGGCTGTAAAACCCTACTACCACTTTCACATTGCCTCGTTCGTTATTCAGCAGGGTGCACAAAGTGCAGGCGAGGGTGTCTCAAGTCTTATGATGTTACCCGAAACCTCTTACACCCCAAAACTTGAGGGCGGTAGCTCAGCCAAGCGGACTTAGAAAGACTTACCACCACGGTTTCCTCACGATGTTTTTCTTCAACGAAAGCTCCGACCCAGTTGTTAGGATTCGAACCTACATCGAAGCGGTGTCCGAACAATCTATCAACTAAGCAACGATAGTGGTAAACACTCACAGTGTTTTTTAGTTAATTATATTTTAGTTTTATTTAATCGTATGGCTAAATAGACTAACCAGTTGTCTTTTTTTATAATTGGATATTTAATTCTTCCAGCCATTTTAGCGCGTCGTCGCTAACAAAGTCCAGGTCATCTGAAAGACTATTATATATTTTTATAGTGGGCATTGATATATAATGTGTGTTATGGATTGGATATCCGCCCCGCAGTCACAGTGCGGTGAGTCAATCTATCCGCACCGATATTTAAATTCTGCGTACCGCCTTGTCTAGTACGCAGTCTATTTTATTAGCACCATTTGATTGAAAAAAGCGTTAGTTTACGAAAATCCATCATTATATATTATAGTGGACGCTACTTTGAACTTCCGCCTGTGCTTGATTGACCACTACTACGTCTAAATGTAACAAAAAGTGAATCAATCATATTAATAAATTAATTAAAATATAGGGATCGATCGTATCGGAA
>MU160618.1:421421-446436 GCA_015888305.1 Antheraea pernyi | reverse complement strand
GAAGAGTCAACATCGATCTGATGATGCTCCGTTTAGTAGCGAATAACATGTTATCGATTGTGGTGATTACATGTCTATCTGCAACATATTTTAATTGATTATAAATTATAAATCATCTTTTGATAGCAGCGGTTGATTTTGGATTGTCCTGTTCTTACCATGATGATCTTCTTACACTGATGTTTATTCGTAATGTTATAATAATAGGAGGCTTAATAATATTTTGTCATTAACCTACTTGCCAGTTCACTGTCTTGACATATCTAAAAAACTATCAAACGAATCACCGAATACACCAAAACTCGTTTACACGTGCAAAGATTACAGTTCTCGTATTATATTTGATGCTTGTAGATTCTAGACGATATTCGCTTGTATTAGTTTTGTACATATTAAACCGACGATATAACTGTAAGACAGAGTAATATGGAAGTGATTAAAAATCAAGTGTGTTATATTTTTATTACATATTATCTTTATATAAAAATTTCTTCTGTACGTGTCTATGTCACTGAACACCTCCTAAACGGCTGATCCGATTTTTGATGAAATTTTGTGTGCGTGCTCCTGTGGATTCGAGAACGGTTTAGATTCACAATTAGACCCGGTAGGTGGTGCTGCGGTTGAATTTTAGATTTTGTTTTATTATCAAGGTAGGACAACGTCCGCCCGGCCCGCTAATATTATTATATAACTGTGCCGGACACTCTGTCCGCGTGGAACGTAATATAAAAAAAAACAGTGAGTAATCATCTATAAACATAATAACAATGTAAACATAACGTGCCTATTTTTTTTAGATTTCTGTTAAAAAACTGTTCCAATTTTCTTGGAATTAAATAATAAAATACATTTTAATCATTTTTAGAAATATTTGTCTGTCTGTTTGTTTAAACACGTATCACTGTTAAAGAACTGCTTTCACGATAAATCTCAAATCATAAAGCATAACCTCGAGTAACATTTAATCTTGGTTTCATTAAAATAGGTTCACTCTATCAAAAGTTATTGTAATTTTAATAACGACGTGACTTAAGTACGAGAGGAAAGTAAATAAGTAAATTAGCTTAATACATTTAGATGGTTTCATTAGTCACTATTTTTTTACATTAGGTTCCAAGAGGTAACACAACGCGGGCACAGCTAGTATAACATAAAATTCATTTGAGAAAACATGTAAATTATGGACATAATTATAACACTTTCATCAATTTTCAACGGTTTAATTAATGTACATCGTATAACAAGTATATTACGAGTAATTTACTGTTGATTACAGTTCACATTACACACGAAGTCATTTAATAAATGCGGGTTATGTGAGCGAGTATTAATGCGTGGCTAATTTCGTCGCGCACAGTAATGTATCAACGGAATAACTCGGCACTCGCGCGAGCCATCTTTCGTGTCACGCCAAATTAATCCAACTTATTAAAGAATAAAGACGCCTGTTCACAACACGACAATAAGCTTGAAATATATGGGTAATTTCATGGGAGATATACAGTCAACATTTTTTTTTCGATGTCATATTTTTTTTGTTTCGTCAGATCGAAAATAATCGACACGTATTTTCTTTCTCATTATAATATACTTAAAATATTCAAAAGATGATTTTTTAAAGTTCCGTACTCAGCAAAAAACATTTTTTTTTTGTTTATAAAAAATCGAGCATCAAATGTTCCTTTTGCGATTTAAGTGTGCATTAGCTTTAAAAAAAATATAACACACCGTCCGTTGTTTTTTTAACAACAGTATAGTACATTGTTATAAACAAATTTATTTTTTTAAAACTTGGAACTACTTTTTTTTTCGACAAATTTTGTTAAATTTTCTTTAATATACGGACTAAATATTGGAGTGGACAAATGCAATCTAAGAGGTACGATTTTTTTATTCTGCCAGGGGCAGGAATGGAGCTTTGCTGCCAGGAGCTTTTTATTGGCTCCTATGAAATGATTCATATTGTATTTACTACATAATATAAAACAAAGTCCTCTGTCACGCCCGTCTGTATGTCTGCTCGCGATAAACTCAAAAACTAGTGAACATTTTTTTTTTGGATCATCAATCGTACATAAAGTGGGATGGGGTAAATTCATGAGGAAGGCTTAGATATATAATCTGTTCCGGTTTTATGTAAATTGATTGAAATATAACAATAATTGTTGGAAGTGTAGGAAAAAGGCAAACCGCCTGGGATCTTTCACAGAAAATGCGTCCTAATCCCTTTGAGATTTAACAAAACAATTGAGATAATAAATAACACAGACAAAGTTGCGGGAATCAGCTAGTATTAAATAATCTATATTTACATGAGTCCTTAGTTATGATGTTATTTAATTTCCGTTTTGGTTTTATAAGCGTAGGTTATTGAAGAATAATAAATTAAGAATTTATTTAATATGCAATTAAGAGCTGTTAACAATTCTAATTTATACTACACTATACTTTTAGTGTTAAGCCCAACCAGATTTGAACCTGACCACAATTTGACCACAATATGATGTTCGAATCTTTGGAACTGAGTTTCTTGTAGTGTTTTTTCTATCGTCTGGCTATCAACCATCCTCAAGTTAAAAATCTATAGCCAAGCACCTGTTGCTGTGTTCCAGAGTTCAGGTATACTTGAGAGTCAAGAGCCAATCGTTTTAGCTTGTTTGTGTGGATCTCTCTTAGTTTGGACTGTGCTTAAGTATTTTATTTATTTTATTGTATTTTTGGCAACCAATTGTCAAGATTATTACTGTCATAGTCAAGTAGGTTATAATAGTACAAGTGCCTTGCGATAATTTCAATGTTCTAACAGAATGGTGGCCCTCTTGTTAAAACTTTCCAGTGAGTTTTTATGGCATCTTAGAATTCATGCTCCGTGGTGTTATTTTGCATCCACTTCACTTAAGCACAATAATTGAATTACGTAAAATACCATCGATTTTACAAAATAAAGGTATAACACAATATTATAAATAAAATATAAAAGACACTACATAACAGACTATGATTCCACCAAAAATTCTTTTTCAAACTTATTAAACGCTTGTCCTTATATTTTGGTCAGTTTAAACAATATCGCAGTTAATTATAGCCTACGTGTTATTCTGATATATGCTGTCATAGATAAGCCTCGTCAAAGGTCACTGTTACATTTCTAACAAAGGTCAGACTGCTAAACTCCATTTATTATACAGTCACAAGTCTATATATATATATATATGTACTTATATATGCCGGGGGAAGTAGTCTAGAAAGCATGATTACTGGTTACTGGTTGAGACTCAATAAATCGGTTATTTTTACGAATGGCTTTATAAATCCTAATTTAATACAATTTAATTTATCATCTTCTTCTCCTTACCCTTATCCGACATAAATAGGGTCGGTACAATATGTTTGTCATGTTGTGGTATATGATTTGGCTTAATTTTTATGATCGGCCGCCTGCCTGACATCAACTCTTCTTGGGATTATTTTGTTACACCACTATATTTATGATTATTATTATATAGCTTAGCAATCTGATGGGATCTTTTAGCTATACAATTTTTCTGTAGGCTTTAGCTTTGGGAGACTATTTATAATGTCTGCTTGAGCGGCACCACCGTAGATTACCCCGTTGTCACGCGCACGAGGACGTTCCTTAGTACCGATTTCCGCGCTTTTTAACCGCTCGTCCTGTGCGACAATGCGCCGAAGTAATGAGTTTCCTTCCCAGCCGGCAACGGTGACGGGGAAGAAGAAAAAAGGCCCTCCTAAGGGCCAAACAGACGCCTCGTCTGTAAGACGATCGACCACAAGCTTGCCCACGGACACCGAAATCCCGCATACATCGACGACCCCTGCTATCCCCCAGGAAACGCTGCTAACATCGCCTATCTCTCAGTCAGCTCGGACGAGACAGTACGAAAACGACTGCGACGTTTTCTCCCAGCTGATTGCAGCTGGGAGTCCGTCTGAGATGCTGAAGCGGTGGATAGCAGCCGTGCTCTCGACGAGTAAACAAATGGAATCCCGAGTTCCCAATGTACCCGCTGAAAGCCGCGGGGAGCCACCAGCGTTCTCTACAAAACAGACCGCCATAGTCCCTGATATACCCGTCGGGAGTCGCGGGGCGCTACTAGCGCCTGCATCTATATCGCAGAAGATGCCTGCGGAACCCCAACTGATGACCGCTATACCCGCAGAGAGCCGCGGGGCGCCACATGCGTCTGCACCACCACAGCCGCAGCGATCATACGCTGCGACGGCGGCGACCCCGTCGACTTCGAGTGCCCAGAGACCGAATACGGATCGAAATCCACTACCGGAGGGAAGCGCCGCGAGGACAGACAACACTACGGCAACGCTGCCCTCCGATTGTCGTCGAGAGCCTGCCCGATTGGCCAGAGCATTTCAGACGGCTGGCGGACGTATTGGGGCGACCACCGAACGCGCGCGCGCATGGACGCGGAGTACGCTTCATCCCCAACAATACAGACGAGCATAGGATCGTCAGTGATTACCTTAAACAAGTGGAAGGGGTGAGTTGGTTCACCTACTCATCCCCCACGGAAAGAAGTTTCAAGGTCGCGATTGGCGGCCTACCCGAAGTTACAAAGCCCGAGATAATCACAGAAGCCCTCCGTGAGAAGGGCTTCCATCCCGAGTATACACGACGCATGCAGGGAAGAGGTGGAAGACCAGGGTGCATCTTCCACTGCTCCCTGGAGAGAAAACCTGGCCTCATTCCGGCCATATATAACATAGACGAACTCCTGATGATCAAGATCTCCATAGAAGCCTGGCGTGGGAGGAGGGCCCCGGCACAGTGCCATCGATGCCAACTTTTCAGGCACTCCTCCCACCACTGCCACCGCCCACAATGGTCGAGGCGTCGGCGGCGGGGAGCTTGATGGCCCCCGCAAACGACCCCGGCCATAAGAGACATGCAAGGAAAAAGCGAACGCAAAAACAAAAAGGAGGAGCCCGCGAGACGATGGAGGCGACCCAGCTGCCAAAATCGACCGGGGAGCCCACCCAGGACGTCCTCATCACTTTTATGAAGACCTTAGCAGCCACAACGAACCCTGAAACCATACAACAATTCCTGAGGGCCCTGCAAGCGCTGCAAACCAATGGCCAGGCCCCTCAGTCAACAACTACAACACAGTAGAAGCCTTGTCGCCCAAAACCACCGCCAGATGGCGCAGACGAAGCCAGTATCGTAACCCGATCCGAGGGGGCGATTAATAAATAACCGACACTCCCGACAGGGAGGCGAGTGATACCACTGTTAGAGGGGTAACCCTGGTACGGTCCCCCCGCACGCTGATTCGCAGCGCGCTAGAAGATTGCGATTGATTGGCACGAGTTACTAACAAAATTCTTCAAGATTATGGTTTGCTTGCTATATTGCCATTTTTATGTAACAGAAAACTAGTCAACTTTAGACTATTCTCGAGGACTGCATTTTCGGGTGTTTTTATCAGGATTCGTGCGTTTCAGAGTTTTCTTAGTAATAAGAATATAATATAATACAAAATACAATACAAATAAATACAAATACAAAATAATATAAAATATGAAAACTATTATAGAAAAAAATGCTTTGACCGTGGTCAGTGAATTTGATAGGGGAAAAACTTTTGAATTCGCGTCACCAAACAACCCAGTCATTTAGAAGAACCGGCAAGAAATTTGATCAGATTTATCGTTGTAACGTACATATTCTTATGAAATACATTAATGGTACAATCTTTTGTAGCGTATGCACAAAGACTTCATTTCAGACATATCACCATCGTTCATATATTAATCCACCCTATAATCGTTTTTAGACATTAAAACCCACTTGATATGATGCTTGAATTTACTATCCGGCAAATAGGTAATGTGTTTATAGGCATTAAATCGATATTAAAGGTAAAGTTATCACTATTTAAATCATGTTTGTCTTTTAAGCCGTCCAGATTTGACACATATATGGTATTACTTGTAATAGGATTGTATATACATGTGTAGACAGAGGCGCAGGCGGGTGTTAGTATATTTTTTTGTGGCAACCATTCTTCCTGTACATTATAACTGTTACAATTTACATATTACAAGTTTCTCGCAATTATTTCAATGAAATAACAAGACGGTGGCCGTCCTGTAAGAACTTTCTTGGGAGTTCTAGTGGCAAGTCAGAATCCATACTCCGTGGTATTATTTCCCATTCACTTGACATATCCACAATAACAAAACTATATTACGTAAAACACTACCAATATTACAAAATGTGGAGCCAAATAATAGATGATCACTACATAGTATAAAACAAAGTCGCCATCTCTGTCCCTATATCCCTATGTATGCTTAAATCTTTAAAACTGCGCAACGGATTTTGATGCGGTTTTTTTAAATAAATAGAGTGATTGAAGAGGAAAGTTTATATGTATAATAACATTAATTAAATAATGAAGAAATACTGTTATTTTTGAGGTTTAATTAAATAATTACATAACCGATTCGATGCAGACGAAGTTGCACGGGTCAGCTAGTTATGAATAAAGTATTAAAACCACTACATAACATTCCAATATGTTCCAAAATTCCAATATCCCGCCAAAAACTCTAAAATAATTATATTTAAAAAATACGAATAGAAACATAATACATACAGGCTCGCCCGGGGTAGTACCACCCTCTCACAGAAAACCGACGTGAAGTAACAGTGCTTGCATTGTTGCGTTTCGTTCGGTCAATGAGAGCGCTGGAGCCCCCTTCCCCCTTCCCCCTTCCATTACTCCACCTCTCCCCCAAGACAGGTTGGCAACGCACTTGCGACTCCCCTAGTGTTGCAAGTGTCTATGGACGGTGGTGATCACTTAACATCAGGTGCCCCACCTGTTTGCCGTTTGCCTCCTATGACATATAAAAAAAACATTTAAATTCGATTGCAATACAAAATCCGAAATATTTTTACTTGATAAACTAAAGCAGTCAATTTACTTTAATTCTTAGACATAATGTTTTTATTTACTAAGATACAGTTTAATAAAATATACATTTTCTCTCTCCAAAGGATTATCCAACATTTGTGTTTTAATTTTAAAACTTTGTAAGTTAGAACGTGAGCTTGAAGTTAAATTCGTTATCGTCGAAGTTTTATTTTCAACGTAATAAAAGTTCATGAGAAAATTTGTAGGCAATGTTTATTTGTAGCATTTTTTCATCATTTTAACCAGTTCAGAAATTAACTACATAGCATTTAATAAGTTATTCTTAATTATATACCGCATTTGATGATTTATTCACAATTACACTTATACTGTATTTGATGCGTCATTCTCTATCACATCTGCCTTGCACCTGATTGACTTAATCTATTATTACACAAAAATCACGATTAGAGTCGATGCAGTCAGGAATGGCAATAAATACTTCGTAGATACTGTCACTATTTATTTGGCCAGAGCTTCGCCTTATAATAACTTCCACATAGGAGTGCGTAGATATCACAGACATCTTGCTTTTTAAAGGCCTATCTATATAAGTCAAAGCGATTACTATTTATACATAATTCCGCAAAATAATTTAATTAACACAAAAATAATAAAGTATGAACAAATTAATGTTATTTAAGCTATACAACAATTTTATATAATTATCCTTATTTATGTATCTCTAATGTGTTCACTAATCTGTTTCGACATGTAAATCAGCGACATCTTGCCTTTCATGGCCGAACTATGAAGTCTATTACTATTATTCATAATGATCAAACTAATGATTCAATTCTATATAATGATATTCTTATTTAAGATTTATTATAATCTATATAATAATAATAATTCTTATGTATGTATATTTAATATGGTGGTGCTAGTGTCAATGTGTCTCTCTAATATAGTGGCGATAGTATCAATGTGTATCTAATATGTTGGCGCTAGTGTGAATGTATATTTATAATATGGTATCGCTAATATCAATGTTTCGGTCGTGTTGTAGTCTCGTCTCTTGAATGTAATGCAGCGGCACCGGAGGTGGGTGCTAACACTATACATATATGTAATAAGAATGCAAATCTAAAGTGTCTGTAATTTTTAAATTTTGTGAAAAAAATTGTTGCAGGTGTCAAGGAATAAATAATAATATACATTTCAATTATACTTAGATATGTCTGCCTGTCCATCTGTCTGTCTGTTCGCTTGAATATGTACAACTGCTAAAGTACTGCGTTCAAGATATAATCTAGAGATTCATAAAGCATATCCTCGAGTAAAATTTTGTATTCGTTTCATTAAAATCCGTTCACTCTATCAAAAGTTATTTTAATTTTAATGACGACGTGACTTAAGTACGAGAGAAAATTAGATAAGTAGATGGACTTAATACGTTCAGATGATTTTTTATTAAAGCTTCCAAGCGGATGAAGTCGTGGACACAGCTATTGCCAATACTTCCCAAGTCAATTTTAGGGTGACCAACCATACAGAATTATTTAGGACGGTCCCGTAATACCAGGTGTAATTCCGTTTTCCATTAATTAATTAAATAGTTCCATAAAACGTAGATTGCACCCGTATACCAATTTTTAATACATCTACATACATATAGCGTAGTATCGTGCCGCGAAGCATCTGTTTGTTTTTTTTTTCCGCGCAATACGTGTAAGAGAGAAATATAGATTTCATAGGTCTATTACTATGCTACTATTCCAAAGGTCAAAGACTCATTTTCGTTGATAATATGCTATGAACTAATAATAACTGAATAATATGAAATGAAGTTTCCTCATTGAAAGTCGAAACTCTACGTGGTAAGCTTATGGTTACATTTTATAAACTGTACTGTACTGTACTGAACTGCAAAAACTGTACGTGGTAGAGCGACGCTGAAGCTATTACTGGTTTCAGCATGAATGGGTCGGTTCGTCCGGGGTAGTACCACCCGACCCACAGAAAACCGACGTGAAGTAACAATGCTTGCATTGCTGCGTTTCGTTCGGTCAGTGAGAGCACCGGAGGCCCACCTCTCTTCCCTTTTCTCCACTTCCCTTCCTCCCCATCCAACACAGGCTGGCAACGCATTTGCGACTCTCCTGGTGTTGCAAATGTCTATGGACGGTGGTGATCACTTAAAATCAGGTGACCCAACTATCCGTTTGCCTCTTATGACATAAAAAAAATATTCTAAACTCTAAACAAATAACTTAAACTAATTAAAAACGTCACTCTAGCGATAACAAATCTAGTTTTAAAAATAAATAACTTCGATCAGTTATGTGTTTAAAAAAAGTCCATTTTTCTCTACCAATAACAAAATGTCCTGCATTTATTTATCAAATAATTGGCTGCTTTAGTTAGACTTTAGACTGCAACTGTTTTACTGCAATTTATTCACCAGTATAGTTACGAATTTTTGATGACTTCGTTCGAGTTAGAAGGTTAATATCTCGATTATTTACTATAATAAACTTGCATCCCTAACCGTTGCCAACCTGTAAAAACATATTCAAAAATACTTGAGAACAGATTTTGGGTTTTTATTTGCTGATATATAATTTGGTATCAAGCAGCCTGCTGTCGTAGTAAACAATGTCGTAAAACACGTGGTGCCATCTAGTTTGCGTTAATATAAGCAGTAAAGGCACGCTGAAGCTATTACTGGTGTCAGCATAAATGGGTCGGCTCGCCCGGGGTAGTACCACCCTCTCACAGAAAACCGACATGAAGTAATAGTGCTTCCATTGTTGCGTTTCGTTCGGTCAGTGAGAGCGCTGGAGACACCCCTTCCATTCCCTCACCCTCTCCTCATATAAATGTACTAATTAATTATTAGTATCATTTGTAATTTTTTTCGTGATATTGTATTCTAACATAAAAAAATATTAAAAAATCATATTTTCATCTTTATAATATGAAGAAATTGATTTGTAGAAACGATGTAGAAAACAAGGATTAGCATTAATTTATAACATAAAGTCCACAGACAAAAACGATTCTACGAAATGAATTGAAAAAGAGACAAAGAATCGTATATGAAATATAAAAATGATGTAATAATATGTAATAAAGAAAAGAAAAAAATCTAACGTGACGCATCTTTTGTAAGATAAACCATATATGAACGTAGATAAAAAATTAAAACATAGAGTTCAACCACAAATTATACTAGACGTGTCACTAGAAATTTATAATTAATGCTGTAAAGCTGAAAAGTTTGTTTGCTTGTACGCGCGAAACTACTGGTCCGATTTGAAAAATTCTTTCAATGTTCGATAGCTCGATTATCGAGAAAGGCTATATATTATCACATTAAGACCAATAAGAGCGGAAAATCAATGAAGAATGTTTCAAAATCAGGATTAACTTACGTACTATTTAAATATATTTTCACCTGTTACGTAAACGAAGTCGCGGGTAGAAACTAGTGTATAAATAAGAAGAGCCCTTATTTTACAGTACATTGATTCCTGCTTACAAAATTACATAGATAGATGTCGTTATTTTACACATGCATAGTAGAATAATTAATTTGCAGAGATTTGACGATGCGATGTAAGATGGTAAACGCGCCATACCTAGAAAGGACTAGCTCTTAATTACAGCTGCCGGAACGCAACACATAGGTGCTTGGCGACAGATTTCTAACTTGAGGATAGTATCTAACCAGGGGTGTTGAAACAAAAAAAAAATGCGAGTAACCTTCACACGCGATTGAAGTAACAATTTTTAATTTGCTACTTACATTGAAACCCGATGGCAGCACGGTCGTACGTCCGTATATACATTAATAATTCTATTGTATGATTTTTATTATTATTCATTCTAATTTATTTTTTCCAAAAGTTTTTGATTGATTTGTTTATAAACTATTTATTGACGAAATCAAAAATATTTAAAAATAAGATAGTACAGAAACGTGACGCCATATCGCCGTAACGGACTTCCGTTGCATTGTCGTTCAGTTACTTCCTAGTCGCGCGTAAAGAAGTTTTACTTCAACAAACTTTTTTAAGAAACAAAAACCTTACCACCATCGTATAGCTTCATCACAATGCTTCCATCACTAAAGTGAAGAGGCAAAACGTTCTAAGAATATAAGTTTTGCCCTATTTATCTACATACGCGATTACGTACACGGTATGCAGTCATATCTAGTGAACGTAAATCATATCTACAAAGAAAAATGTAGGCAAAAAGAAATGTTAGAATCATTTATTACGTTCTTTGTCGGATTACTACGAGAGCAAATCTCCTAATCGCATGAATGAGATACCAGCTTTGTATTTATCTCACAAAGATTTCATATATTGTTTAATTATATACGTGACGTACGTATTATGTTCTTTTAATGACTACTTCTAACGAATATTGTGTGCAGGCTTCTTACACTCCATGCCCTAACTATTGTCTATAGTAAGGATGCTCAAATTTTAACAGGTGGCGATTCACCTCAGTATCGTTAGACTACGATCGATCGACTCTGAAAAGCTGCAAGTATGTGTGATAAAAGAAGGTAATGAGGTGACTTATTCTGGTCTAAACAAATAAATTTTAGCTGTTTATTCATTAAATTTTGTTTTAGTTACCTACCTACTAAAACAAAATCTGTGTAGTCGGCATTTTTTTCTGAAAATCGACACAAACAGCACCCGCGATCATCCGTTGGAGCGCCCGTCTGGTCTAAAGTAATGCTTATGCAAGTTGTTCCCCACCTTCACTGTTTAGTTCTGTATGCCGCTTCTGTAACTTGAGTTCTATAAATTCATTGCCAAAATAGTGTTTCTTACTATAAATCCATTATACAGAATTTACAGAGAATACATTAATAATCCAAGGGATTTGGATATATATCATGGAAATATAAGTAAGGCTTCAACTGTTTTTTTGTAGCAACTTTCACAATTTATTTTTGTTTGTATTTTTTTTTTGTCTATAAGTTTGTAATATGTTGCGCCTAACATTAATATGTCTCCCTATTTTTGTTTGCAGATTTATTTTTATTCTGTTGTTAAGCCAGAATAAATACATAATTAAATACTGCTTTGTTGTGATTGCAAGAAAGAAAGAAAGACATATTTATTCATCTCATACAACACAGATTTAAAATTACATACAATTCATTATTTCTTGCAGGCTCGCTTTTTCAAGACACATATCCAATTCCTGTTCAAGCTCAATTCTGCTCCTATAAAACGCCGGGCTGCTCAACAACAACCCCATGCAGCCCGGGCTGTCTTTTCTTTTCTATTTATGAAGGTAACTCAGAGTATCTAGCGCTCCAGTGAATTCCCGTCGTTTGCCTTTTTTCTATTAACAAAGGAGATAGGGTAGCTGTCGTAATTAGGTCTAACTTTGAGGCGTAACGTTGCTTCCTTAGCCAGTTAGTCGGCTCTTTCGGCAATTTTTGTCCGTATCATATAAGCCAGTGATTGGTAGTCTTCTTTTTTCTTGATCTCATCTAGGGCTGCCTTTGAGTTGTTGATAATTTTAATTTCGTTATGTCTATTAGCTAAATCAATCGCTTTGTAGATGGCGTAGAGTTTGGCTTAGTAAGCGGAGCGGTATGATTCCCGCTTGACTTCTTCTTTTCTATTTCCTTCCCTTCAACCCACGACCGCAACGGCGATCCCACCCTTCCCTTTATTTTGCTGCTATCCGTAAAAGTATTTATTCCCTTCTGATAATGTTTTAAGCGCCTTCTCAGGGCCTAAATTGAATAAAGTACTTTTTAATTTTATTATCGTATGATTTTTCTATTAAATCAAAAAAACATTAGCACAATAGTGGGCACGAAACATCGACAGTATGTTCTAGAATTAATACAAAATAACGTTTATATATTCAAGATTCTGTTTAAATACAACTCATGTGTGTGTAAATTATACAATAATAAACGGGTACCACAAACTTTGTCGAATTACGAAGATGCGAGTAAACAGAGAGAGACTATAATTTTCAGGACGAAATAAATTTATGGGCATCTCTGATACAAAGTTGCTTAAGTAGGAAACAATATTAATATTTGTAATAATCATTGAAACCTTATGTAAAAAACAGCGATTAATAAAGTGATCTGAATGTCTAATTAAGTCTATTTACATATCTACTTCTCTCTCGTACTTAAGTCACGTCGTAATTGAAATTATAATAACTTTTGATAAAATTAACTGTTTTTAATGAAACCAAGATTAATGTTACTCGAGTGTATGCTTTATGATTTTATTGATTAGATTTTATCATAAACACAGTGCTTTAGCAGTGATGCGTGTTCAAACAAACAAACAGACAGAACTTTCTAAAAATGATTAAAATGTATTGTATTACTTATTCCCAGACATCTGCAACAATTTTTTCCACAAAGATCTAAAAAGTACAAACACGTTACATTTACATTAGTGTTATATAGTTATGTTCACGCTTAATTATACAATACAAGCTTTTGACAGTGGCTGTACATGTGTTGCTAAGGTACTAATTTTTTTTATGTTATAGTTGGCAAACGAACAGATGGGTCAACTGAAATTAAGTGATCACCACCGTCCATGGACACTAACAACACCAGAGGAGTCGCAAGTGCGTTGCCAGTCTTTGGGGGGAAGGGTTAGGGGAGGGAGAGGAGAGGAGAGGGGAGGTGGGCCTCCGGCGCTCTCACTGACCGAACGAAACGCAACAATGCAAGCACTGTTACTTCACGTCGGTTTTCTATGAGAGGGTGGTACTACCCCGGGCGAGCTGACCCATTCATACTGAAACCAGTAATAGTTTCAGCGTGGCTCTGCCACCCTTAATAACTAAAAACTAAAAATTAATATTAGCTGGAAGAGATAAACTAAGTGTATATGCATTTAGTTCTTCGATAAATTTATATTCAACCCACTTTAAAAAGAGGAGACACATAATGCAGCTATATTTTTATGTTTGTTATCTCAGAACTTCTTAATTTGTAAAGTAATTTGGAAAATTACTTTTTTTATTAGACAGGAGATATTTTCAAGAGGGTCCCATTTTAAATTCATTAGCATTTGACTTTGGAATATATATCCTGGTATGGCCAAGATATTACTAAGAATGGAAAAAAAGTTTAAATTAATTGAGATATTGGTAACTTTATGATAATTCAAGAATAGGTAGGTACTTAACTTGACTTAAGCAATAAATATTATCGTGGACGTTACTTTGCACTTCCGCCTGAAAATCTTAACTTTAAATATCTTAACTTAATAGTTATCGTTAATTCTTTTTCTAATTTTGTAGGTGGTTCTACGACGCTAAAGCTATTACTGGTTTCAGCGTGAATGGGTCGGTTCACCCGGGTACTGCCACCCTCTCACAGAAAACCGAAGTAAAAAACAGTGCTTGCTTTGTTACGTTTGGTCTGTGAAAGCGCCCGAGCCCCACCTCCTTTAAAAGGCCGGTGTCGCACTTTCGACTCTCCTGGTGTTGCTAGTGTCTATGGACGGTGATGATCACTTACCGTTATGTGACCCGCCTGTTCGCTTGCCCCCTATAATATATATATATATAAAATATATTCCGTTTTCATCAAATCACGAGTTAGACTATTTTATAATACAACTTTAGTAACGTCCTAGTTGTATTCCTCATAGAACATCACATTTGAAATATTTGCATAAATTGTGAATATGATTCTCTACTTCAAATTAAACATCAAACATGTTTACATTTAAAGATGTGATGTCTCAGTCGATAGGAATATTAGATTTATCCTGAGCTTTATTAAGGAATTGAGCATTATATAGCATCTTTTAAGTCTGAGACAACCTGGCCAAGTTTCGAATGAGAAACGCTAACATTGCATTCATTTCTCCCATAGAACAGCAATACTCGTGCTAAAGGTTTATTTCGCACAGAAGTAAATCAACTTTTAAGACACTCCTTTGAAGCAAAAGTATTCGCAGGTAAAGCAGTTAAAATTTCGCAATCATATCAATGTAACTTTATTTACATTTGATCGATAGTAATTTTATATATATATTTTTTTTATGAGATAGGTGGCAAACGAACAGGTGGGTCACCTGATGTTAAGTGATCACCACCGTCCATGGACACTAACAACACCAAAGGAGTCGCAAGTGCGTTGCCACCCTTTGGGGGGAAGGGTTAGGAGTTGGAGAGGGAGAGGAGAGAGGAGGGGAGGTGGGCATCCGGCGGTCTCACTGACCGAACGAGACGCAACAATGCAAGTACTGTTATTTTACGTCGGTTTTCTATGAGAGGGTGGTACTACCCCGGACGAGCCGACCCATTCATGCTGAAACCAGTAATAGTTTCAGCGTGGCTCTACCACCATTAAAATAAATATATAAATAAATATAAAATTCACTTTGAAATCAAAACAAAATAACTTAAGACTAAACAAGTATTAACATATACCGAGAATTTTGGAGTTAATGCAACAGTAAAATCACACGTAGCTCGCGTAATCTCATATACTAATTGGCAACAGATTGAAACAGTTATGACAACGTCGAATCTTGAAAAAAATAATATCAGGAATACGAGCTATTATTCTCTAGTATCTCTCTTTTTCTTTAAATATGCTAGGCGAATGGTAACTCAGTTGGTATAGTTTTATAATCAGCATCGTAGCGCGTCGATCAGTATAGTCCTTACCGCGCCGCAGGCTGAAACAGTTTTAATTTTGCCCCTGGACGAGTTAGTTAAGAAAACGCATCGCTCCGCATATAGTGCGTGCTTATACTTTATAAACAATAATTTAGTGTCCGTCAGTGTCGTGACGGAGAAACTGTGGAGCGCAACGAGAACATCACCTAGCCGGCTAGCCACGTGGAAACCGCAACGCCACAAGGTATGTGCCAAGTTTCCTCCCTAGTCCTGTCTCCATCGCATCTGGTCACAATAGTTTACCATCAAAATTAGCATCCCCGCAAATACAGTCCACTAAAATTAGAATTAGATCACCCCTCAGTGGCGTCGAGAACGCATCGGCGCCACCAATCAGTGTTCATGACAATCAAACAAATATTTATTTAAAACAAATGTATTGATAAATTGCATAGTACCATGCTTCAAATAAGAGTGCGTCTTATTTGTTCGCGTTATGTGTTCGCCGCGTCTCTGTTCGCTATAAACTCAAAAACTACTACGATTTTCATTAATATATAGATGGCGATTCACGGGGAATATTTAGGTTTAATTTAATTTGTTAAGATTTTATGTAAACTGATTGAAATATAACGGTAATTGTTGACAGGATCGGATAGAGCCAAACTGGCTGGGTGCTTTCTTAATGCTTTTAATGGTTAATAGTTTGTTTAATGGTTTTATTATGATGATATTTATTTTAAATGTATATAAATGTTTTAAATTAATATACTTATCAATCACCAATACTACCTATATCATACATTTATGTAAAGATAATCAAATAAATAAATAAAAAACAAAACAAAATTATCGTTGCTTGTGGGGACTTCTAGTGTGCTATTTTTATTTGTTTCTTTAATGGTTACATTATTTTAGATTGGTTTGCTATGATCATCGCCATAATAACACACATGAATATAATAAAAAATAATTTCTGTTAGTTTGTATATGCATTATGTTAATTTGCTTAAGAAATAATGACTAACTGTACTTGTCGAAATGATACACACGGTGTAATATGATAGACTAGCAACAACTCCCTCGGAATATTCGTCTCGCTCTTCCCTCGCGGAGAAACAGCATTAGGGTGGCCCCTCTGACTGTGGCCTCTTTCTCCTCCCGCTTCAACGGGAGTGTTTCTTGGTTACGTTAGGTATCCCCTTTGCAGTGCGTCAGGGGTTGTCCTTTCTTTCTGTCTATTCCAGAAGTGATCTAGCCGGTGTGTGGTTTCCATAATGCATTAGAAGCTTCTTAAATTTGAAACAGTATTCCTTTGCGATTTTCCTGGTTTCTTCCGGTGAGGTATTCTTCTCCACGTCGTACTCGTCGACGAGATCATCCGAGATCTTTCCACAGTTCATCGATCTGGGATTCACTTCATGTTAGGCGTTTCTTCTGCCTTTTCCTGTCCTTCTTTGTTCCTCTCTTAGGGGGTGGATAGTTGGGCTATGAGACTCGCTGCCGCAGTCTTTTCGGCCATCTTCGGGCCGGCCTGGTGTCTATCATGTGCCTGGGATCACTGGACCGGGCTACGGTGCCTGTTTAGCGGTTTCTAAGCTCCCGTTTGAATACGGTGCAACGTAGATTGTTATTTGCTTGATTGGGCATCCCCGCCGTTAATACTGATCGCCGATGCATCTTTTGGGTGATCGCATTAGTGGGTGAAGTACAGTCCTACGCAACGCACAGAGGCAATAGAACTACTATCATCTATAGACGTGTACACTGTGCCAGCTGGCGTTCTTCTCTTCAGGATTCGATTTGTATTCCTGGCATGCACAGCAATGTGTCGATCTCATAAATTGCGGGAATGAATCTAGGCTTTCTCTTTAGGACGACGTGGTAAACGCACCCTGGTATCCCTCTTCTTCCATTAATTTGGCGAGCGTATTCAATAACGACACTCTTCTCGTGAAGAGCGTCGGATATAATCGTCGGGTCTATCACGTTTGGAAGACCACGAATCGCGATTTTCAGACCTTGCTGAGATAGGGGTGAGTAGGTAAACTAGCCCACCTCTCTTGCTTTTCTAAGTAGTCTTAAGTTCCACGGTATTTTTCATCATCTTGTGGTATGAATCCTAGCTCTTTCCTGTAAGAGCAAACGTTGGGATCGCGCCCCTACGTCACCACCAACTCTCGAAGATGCGCAGCCCAGTCCGGCAGGCTCTCGACGACAATTGTAGGCTAACGCGATCCCCTCGCGTCGAGTGAAGCTAGTGTCTGCGGCGGCTGAGTGGTCGTGGTGGTCACGACTTCGCGGGCATGCTCAGGTTGCGCAGGTGGCGCAGGTGACGCGGTATTCTCCGTGTTGGAGGCCTGCTTGCTCGAGTGTTGCTTGGCTCTCGATTGAAGCACCGGGTCGATCTATCAGGCACGCTACTGGCATTCACGGTAACGGGCTAAGCTTGCGGCTCAGTGACAGCAGAGGGCGTCACCTGCTGTTTGTCGGCGGTGACAGTGGCGGTGGAGCGTGCTAGTACCTCAGGCACGCTGATTTTCGCTGAATCCTGGGAGTCGCTCTTACAGTGCAACGCACGCCTGATCGGACTCGACGAGAGCCATGCCTTCAGGGTGTCAGGTGACATCAGCTTCCCGGTGGTAGCCAGCTCGAGCGCGGCTGCGTCGGTATGCGACCCTCGTACACCTCAATCGGAGAGCGAGCCTCATTAGACGACGCCACCGGCGGGTGGAGGTGGTGGTGGTGGTTACACACTTGGTGTGCGACGTCCAGATGACGTGAGCTTCTTCGTCGTTCGAACATCGACGGATTCCGCAAGTAGTCCAGTGGTCGTTGTGGTGCGTTCTAATTGTTAGTTCTTCGACTCGCCGAAGTCAACGAGGTGGTGCTAACGGAGCGCATCGTCGCATAGGTCGGAGTGCTCTCAGATGACCTCGTACGCCGGGATGACGGGACGGTCTGCTAGCAACTGCTTGCGGACTTTTCTGCATTTATAGCCTTTTAAATCATGTCACCATCAATCAAGCACCATTTTCATGTGTATTTAAAATAGTATGAGGTATTGTTTTTGCAGTTAATCCGTCAAGAACAGAGATAATAAAATTTTCAAAGACTTCATTTGAAGTATAAATTATTATTTGATATTTTAATTTAACAAGTTAATAGAAGTTAGGTGAAAGGCGACGTCAGTATAAACTTGGGAGGATGGTAAACAAATTTTATAATTAACTTTACACATATATGATATGAACGGTATGACAACTTAAAATATGAACTATGATGAATTTTTGAAATGAAAACATATTTACGCGCGTTCAGCGGTTTTTCTAGTAGGACAAACATTTATAGTTTGGCGTCAGCGACATGCTAGTAAGCATGACCGAGAGTATTGCGCTTGTGTCAGACTAGCGACGCGTAATATAGCAGCCTGTGTACAAGTACATTTAAATAATATTGATATTTTTTATTAAGACTCTGCAGCCCATCACATGTTTAATTAATTATTAAACTTCATTAAAATGTATATAATTATTGCACCGAGTGCCAATAGTTGTGTAAACCAGACTAATGTCAATAATTTAAATATACAAATTACAAAATTTAAATAATGCAGACTATAATTAATACAAACATTCACAAGAGACCATAGGTATTTCATTGTTTTAAGTTTTCACTTTTGTCGGCAGTCCATAAGGCATCATAAGACTACCCCGAGTTTTTAATAAATACTAACTGCCAATGTCGGCCTCGTACCGATGTACTGATGAAGAAAATGACACCAAGTTTTTTCGTTCAAGGTATATTAAAAAAAATAAAGTGACACCTAAAGTACTGAATATCGATGTGTCAATCTTGATAATATTTTTAAGATCTACTTACTGTATTTTATTTCACTCACTCGCTCATTTTTTGTACAAAGATTGTTTAACCTAATTTTAGTCACTTTTCTGTACAAGACTGCAAACATTTTTTATCATACTCACCTTGTCCTGATAGAAACACAAACAAAAAAGAATTATCCAAATAGATGCAGCTATTCTGAAATATTGCACTTATTATTTGTGACAATTCATTTTAATTTATAAATATTAAAGATCGTAATTAATTAATTCAAGTAGTAAGTAATTAATATATTACTATGAGTGGAAAGCCAACATAAAGTTTTTTTTTTTTATAGTAGCACGGCAAAATGACTGGCACTGTGTCTGATGGTAAGCACAGTACAATCCAAAAACGTTGGCGACCACCGAGTGACACAGTATCCATCGCCGGTCGCCGCTGTCATGCCGGCTTGCGAAAAGCTGGATATGCACAGGCTGATCCCGAAACGCGACCCGCATAAGCGAATCACTATGACGGGCTTTTTCGCCATATACATGTGGTTGCGACCCAGTCAGGCTGTAAAACCATACTACCCCGCAAGTTTCGTTATACAGTAATATTTTTAGAATCTAGCGTTGTAAGACATTGCATGAGTCCTACTAGGTTGCAACTAAACTACGCCAGGTATAATAATGCCATTCGTAATGGCATTCTTAGGTATGTCGCTTTCCAGGATCAGCATATGCATATACGGCAATCAAACGGGCTGTTAGATTCTTCATACTCACCTAGATTGCTATCACAATGCACATTGTGAAACACTACCTACAGAGACTCTTTTAGCTTATTACGTTTCTGGATCAACCATTGTATAGTCTATTCAGCGGCCATGAAGCTTTTAAAGTTGACGTGGTGACAACAAATAGCGATGAATTAGAAAGTTAACTGTAGTTGTTTTTACACTTTACTTTCTATCAATTTCAGTGCTATCTATCTTGCTGTCTATAAATTATACCTTTATTCAACTACCTATATTTTTCCTGAGATGGGAGTTCCGATCGAACCGTCGACTTGAGCGGTTGTCCGTTTTGCTGCGCGCGCTAAGTTTGATTTTAATACTCGTGATTTAGTGACGTCAGTTATTGTTTGTTTCGATCCGGCACACCTGCGCTTCACAGGTGCGCTGCACCTGCGTTCTTTTTCTTGGAACTGAGTGAGACCTTTCCTTGTATTTGTTTATTGCTTTATTTATTTCTTGGTATATTTATTTATTTACTCTTTTGTTTATCTATTTACTTACGTATTTCTTTAATTCTTCAGTGATTTATTTTTAAATTTATTTTCTTTTTATTGTTTGTTTATTTAAGTAGTCTTATGTTATTTTTCCCCTGTCTCGCTCAGGTACTTATTTGCGTTGTTTTCCTATTTTGTTTAGTTTTAAACAGCTCCCTTTGATCCGGACTCGGGATAGTCCGTTAAATTCATTAAGACGCGCCCCCCTGCCCCTCTGGCAGGGAGGTTTCACATGTCTTCCCCCGCCCCACTCCCCTCCTCAGGCCCCGGTATGGCCGCTGAACAAGAGATCAGTCTCTTAGAGACTGAGCTCATTAGCCTCCGCGGCTTCATAGCCGCTATCTGTCCTCGTCTCGTAGACGATTACGATGCGTACGCTGCAAAGCATCGCACCGAGCTCCCTCATTCCTCGAAGCCCGCTCCCTCGATCTATGCCAAGATCGAGGCTTCCAACAACTCCCCAACCCCAGCCGATCGCGATAGCGATGACTCCGACTCCGACTCCGGCTCCGACATGGAGCAAGACCCTCCTGCTCAGCAGGATCCCCCTGCCGAGCAAGCCCCTCAGGCTGAGCAAGCCCCTGCTGCGGACGATGGCTTCACCACCGTCACGCACCGCAAACCGCGCAAGAACAAGAAGCGCCCGAACTCACCTTCCGATCCGGAGGACAAATTGCCCTCTAAAAAGATCGCAAACGTCGATGGCGCGAAAGTGCCAAAGGCGACACCAGCGCCCTCTAGACCCGACTCGCCCGTGGCCGCGGGTTCCGCAGTCTCGGGCAAGAAGCCCCGCCCACCGCCCCCCGTTACGATCCAAGACAAAGCGTCTTGGGTTGAGATTTCTAGCCTGCTGGAAACGGCAGGTATCCCTTACACCTCCGCCGTGAATACCGCTGTAGGTATTCAGGTGAAGGTAGCCACGTCCACCGCCCATCGCAACCTCACTCGTTTCCTTCGGGACAACCAGTGGGGCTATTTCACGCACTCTCTCGAAGAGGAGCGTAAACTACGGGTTGTGATCCGTAGAGTCCCCTCAGAACTCCCGACTGACGACATTTCAGACGACCTCAAGGAACAGAAGATTCCTGTTCGCGAGGTTCATCGTATGCGCTCTCCGCGCACCAGGGCTCCATATGATATGGTTCTCGTTGTCCTCGATCGCACCCCTCAGGGGAAAGCGATTTTTAATCTTACATCCCTTTGCGGCCTCTCCGGCGTCATAGTCGAGCCGCCGCGCAAAACGTCTGTGCCCTCGCAGTGTCACAACTGCCAGGTGTACGGACACTCCGCACGAAACTGTCGCCTGAAACCCAGGTGCGTTAAGTGCCTCGGCGACCACTCCACTAGGGAGTGTTCTCGCACGAAAGACGCCTCCGACCCTCCGAGCTGTGTTCTGTGCCGCGGCGTGGGCCATACCGCGAATTATCGCGGATGTCCCCGCGCCCCGCGCACAAAGCGCCCTCGATACCCCAGGCAGGCGTCGCCGTCTAAGACGGCCGCTGCCCCCGCCCGTCCTCGACCTCCGCCTCTCATGTCTCGAGAGGCCTTCCCGAACCTGCCGGGCACGTCTCGTGCACCGGCAGCGTCCGTACCCACGACTAGTGCGCCCCCCCGCCCCTACCGGGCCCCTCTGCTATTGACCTGGCAAGGTTTTTACAGCTTCACCGGACTACTAAGGCCGAGCGCTTAGGGCACTCAGCCGATTTTGGTTTTGGGTAACATACACAAGGGTGCACGCACACCTCGGCTTGGGCTGTTTCCTGGTAAAAGACACGTCTGTCCTAGCTAACTATTCTAAGCTATTCATACATATATACATTTGTGAACCATACAATCGAAATTGCATGATTCACAAATGAATACGTGTATATCGGATTGAAACGAACTTAAACTATTCGATTCAGTTCGATGAGGGAAAAAGAAAACAAAACCCTCCCACCATGTGTATATATGTGCACGTGTGTGAGAGAGATGATCTCATATGTGTGTTCAAGTGATGTAGGTGAGTCACTGTATCGCGAAAATAATATCAAGAGGGCTCCGCGCGGGGACGACCTAGGCTCGAGATATTATTGAGAACCGCGAAGTGTGCGGGAGCTAATAGGGATCGATTACAAAAGCGTGGGCGCAACACGCATTTTATAAGATTGAATTTAAATTTACTAACGGTGACGGCACCGAAGTCTAAAAATAGACATAACAAAAATTATTATTATTATTGAACGGTTATTTTAGGGGAAGATAGACGTAAATACGCGATTTACTCTATCTTATTTGAGTTATTTATTTTTTAAGCTTCCGATATACACGTATTCATTTGTGAATCATGCAATTTCGATTGTATGGTTCACAAATGTATATATGTATGAATAGCTTAGAATAGTTAGCTAGGACAGACGTGTCTTTTTCCAGGAAACAGCCCAAGCCGAGGTGTGCGTGCACCCTTGTGTATGTTACCCAAAACCAAAATCGGCTGAGTGCCCTCGAGAGCGCTCGACCTTAGTAGTCCGGTGAAGCTGTAAAGACCTTGCCAGGTCAATAGCATAGTCAGTTCGAAAAAAAAAAAAAAAAATATTTTTCCTAGTCCCGAGTGTCACCTCATACTAGACTCTTTGAACGTGTATGAAAAATGCTACTAGATCCAAATATAGGTTGATATTTCGACATTTAGTCCAGACATAACCTTTAACTCGAAAGAACTCAAACGTGTATTATTAGATGAACATGGTTATAATGGTGGTAGAGCCACGGTGAAACTATTATTGGTTTCAGCATGAATGGGTCGGCTCGCCCGGGGTAGTACCACCCTCTCATAGAAAACCGACGTGAAGTAACAGTGCTTGCATTGTTGCGTTTCGTTCGGTCAGTGAGAGCGCCGGAGACCCATCTCCCCTCCCCTCTCCTCTCTCCACTCCTTTTCCCTCCCCTAACCCTTCCCTCCGAAAGATGGCAACGCACTTACGACTCCTCTGGGGTTGTTAGTGTGCATGGATGGTGGTGATCACTTAACAGCAGGTGACCCACCTGTTCGTTTGCCACCTATGACATAAAAAAAAAAAAGAACAAACTGTATTATGTAAAACAAACATCACTACAGACCGAATAGTGACAAAATAAATATAATATAACAAAAAATGTCACCCATCGATATGAAGTGGAAGTGGACGCGATGGGTATAACAGCAAAATCCCAATATAAGTCAATAAAAGATCTTTATATCTCAAAAGCCATCATAAACTCGTTATAGTTTTTTTTCTCAATTTTGTTGGTTTTGCACAAATATATGGAATTAGCAATATAAAAGAAGAGACAGGTGGTCGCAATTTCATACGAATTATTTCTCTTTCGCTTGCAATTGCATGAGCATTATACGATAATGTCACAAAGATTATTTAGGTGTAAATCAGAGCCGTGGCAATTTCAAAGTCCGTTAACTACCTTGAGATTATTGATCACCTGCTTTACAAAATTATCAATGGATATGATAGCAGACTTCTCAATCAAGCCGAAAAAGATCGAAGAGACATATATATGAATTTTGTTACAATGCATTATATACCTTTGTCTCTCCGGTCTCGTTATAGAAAAGAGTATCCAAAGTGAATATAGCAGATTATTATTAATTTTACCAAAGTAGGACAAATAATGCGGGCAGTAGCGGCAAGCATTGATTTATAGCCGCTCCCTAAACCTATATTTAGATAGCAAGTTTCAAGCACTAGGAGTTCCGATCGGGCCGTCAATGGGAACGGTTGTCCGCTTTGCTGCGCGATACTCGTGATTTAGTGACGTCAGTTATTACTTCGTGAGCGTTCGTTTTCATTGTTCCGATCAGCACACCTGCGTTCTGTTTCTTGGAATTGAGTGAGACCTTTCCTTTATATTTATTTATTGCCTTATTTATTTCTTGGTATACTTAATTGTTTACTTAGTTATTTATCTATTTATTTAAGTATTTCTTTAATCCTTCAGTCATTTCTTTATATATTTATTTACTTCTCAATTATTTATTTAATTATCTATTTATTTATTTGTTGTCTATTTACACATTTTATTTACTTGTCTCGCTGCCGTATTTCTTGTATTATTTTCGTCTTTTGTTTCAATTTAAACAACTCTCTTAATCCGGACTCGATATAGTCCCATAACTTACGTTTGGCGTGCCCCCCTGCCCCTCAGGCAGGGAGGTTGTTTCGCGGCCCCCCCTCCCATATTTTTACCGACCCTCCCGATGAAATAACGGCAGTGAACGATCAGTACCAGCCTGTCTCTCTAAACAGAGCGTGCTCACGCCCACGCCCGCGTAACCACAGATCACGCCGCCATGGTCTGGGGGTAAA
>MU160618.1:408002-418628 GCA_015888305.1 Antheraea pernyi | reverse complement strand
TCGGCAGTAGCTCAAGCCTAGGTCCGTTCCCTCGGCGTGGAGCCCTTGAGTACGCTGCTCGCGCGATACAGTGACACAAAATCTTACATCACTGCGACAACATTACACATATCACCTCCACACACGTGCACGCATACACGCTTACACATGCAGGTGGAAGGGTTTTATTTTTTCCCTTATCAAACTGAAATAGTTTAGAATATTATCCGATACGAAATATATATAGGAGTTGTTGAGGTATGTATGCTTGGTACACATATATGTTTCAACAACTCATATATCTATGAATAGTTAGTTTAGCTTAGGTTAGCTCAGATAGGTCGCGAATTGCATGTATCAGGTAACAGCCAGAGCCGAGGTGTGCCGCGCACCCTTGAGCTAGTTGTCAAAGTAAAATCGGCTGAGTGCCTTAAGCGCTCGCCTTAGTAGTCCGGTGAAGCTGTTAAGACCTTGGTTGGTCAATAGCGTAGTCAGTTCGAAAAAAAAAAAAAAAAAAAATTTCAAGCACTATAAGTCAGTTCGAAAAAAAAAAAAAAAAAAATTTCAAGCACTATCCCGATTTCCTCACTCACACGCTCTATACCCTTACACTGAAACTAGAAAATAGTAAGAAATTCGTCGCTTAGGTTTTACTGTAACCTCATCTTTCATCACTATGATTTAATCGGGTATGGCTTTTTATGTAGCTATGTATTCACAAATACAAACTGAAATTTATATAAATAACTAAATGCCAAGTTTTAATTGAAATTTATACATCGGAAAATATGCGTGGGTTATAATATGTGAGTAATCAGACACAGGTAAATGTCATATCTACGTGTAATAAATGCCAAATGATACGAAGCATGCGAAATGAAAATGTGTAATGTTTACCAATAACAGAGAATCTTTTGAAATGAAAAGACACTTGCGAATATGTGACATTATTTTTATTAATACTGTCTCTCTTCTTACATATATACGAATACCAATAGAGTTTAAGGAAGAAAGCCTTTAAAAATAGTGGTTTCGTCAAACGTACGACAGAAGCAAAGTGTCTTATGTCTTGTATACTTATTATTTACTAGCTGACCCGTGCGACTTCGTCTGCACCAAATCGGTTATTACCAGTTTCGATTGTACTTTTAAACGCGAAAAATCTAAATAAATCTCAAAACCCGATTGCAGCGATACCTACTGTTTCAAATTGTGAATCCCAACTACCCAGGGACTCGCCCAAACATATACCCAGTTGGTATGTGACAAATATTTTAAAATAAGCTTAGAATCCGTTCGCAGCATCACCTACCGGGTCCAATTAAGATAAAAAATAACCTACATATATTACCAATAAATGTCTTCCTAGTACGTTGTCCCAGTACCTTCTGTCCCAATAAGAATACAACCCGTTCGTAACATCATCTACCGGGTTCAATTAAAATAAAAACTAACCTACGTATATTGGCGGTAATGTAAAAAAGGCTTGAGAGGTCCATGGACCTCCAGTTGGAACGTAGTTCCTTCCCCTTTTTTCTAGGCGTTTACTTATACAGTCAGTATAGTTTACATTATAAAATATCAAATTAATAGACTTAAATTGTAATGTAAATGATAAAATATATTCATAAAATAAATAATGATAAATTAAACACTGAATGACATCATAACTATTTTCAACTTGTATTAAAACTTTTTCACACTACATTGTATAAACAAAAAACATAAATATTAAAAAGATATGAGCAACATGTGTCATCTGTCACTTGCCTGTGACTATTTGTCTAAGAGCTAGGCAACGGTTTCGACAGCGAATTGGCTGCCGGTAAACCTTTACAGGCAAAAATATTGAACTTTATATAATTTTAGAATGTTTTGTTTTTCACTAACTTTTAAACGCTACTAAAACGTGAATTTATTATTGCCAGACATTTTTGATATTAACAATAATGTGCCCGATGCAATTTTTTGTAAATAAAGAAGTATGTTCAAACCATGTTAAGATATCTGTAATTTTATTGAAGTTATATTTCTTTTGGCGCGTTAGGGAAAAATGATGAGAGTAAATTTTTACGATGAACGCGCACACCGTAACAAAAAAATGATGAGAGTAAATTTTTACGTTGCGCGCACACACCGTCACGAAAAACCGACACCCTGAAGTTAGCTATAGTCAACATTTTGTTTCTTTGTATTTGTTGTTTGTATTTCTTTATATTAAAACTTTCATTGTATTAAATACCTTTTTTTTATTGTTAGTGTCGTTTTTTCTACAAACGTAGAATAAGGCGCAAGATAAAATTTTTGAAAAGATTTTTACTTGTTACGCCAAAGAAGTATAACTTCTAACGCGTGTACATAAGTACATACACACTTTTTTTTAATATTATTATATATATTATTATTTTTATATTTTATACATATAAGAGGGTAAATTAAATATAATATGTATTTTTTATGTCATAGGAGGCAAACTGACAGGTGGGTCACCTGGTGTTAAGTAATAACTACCGTCCATAGACACTTGCAACACCAGGAGAGTCGTAAGTGCCTTGCCAACCTGTGTTGGAGGGGGAGGAAGCGGAAGGGGAGAGGAGGAAGGGGAAGAGAGGTGGGCCTCTCCGGTGCTCTCACTAATCGAACGAAACGCACTAATGCAAGCATTGTTACTTCCCGTCGGCTTTTTGTTAGAGGGTGGTACTACCCCGGGCGAGCCAACCCATTCATCCTGAAACCAGTAATAGCTTCAGCGTGGCTCTACCCCCTACCAAAACCTATGTATAGAATAACATAGTTATAACTCTAGCTTAGCGCAACACTGGCTGTATAATAAAGATAGCCATAATTATGGAAGAGCCTGGTTAACAAAATGAAATATGTTCTTTGCAAGGGAAAAAATAAAATGGTTTGAAATGAATTATTTTGTTTATAAAGAATATCACCAGGCACATTATTGTCAATAACAAAATTGTCTGGCAGTGAAAAATTCATGTTTTTAATAACGTATAAACGTTAAACTTATAAAAGTTACTGACAAAAAATGTTCCTTAAATTATTTATAAATCAAAATGCAGGCACATTATTGTCAGTAACAAAATTGTCTGGCAGTGATAAATTCATGTTTTTAATAACGTATAAACGTTACACTTATAAAAGTTACTGACAAAAAATGTTCCTTAAATTATTTATAATTCAAAATGTTGATCTGTAAAGGTGTAATTCGCATTAAAAAATACAACGTTAACCGGCTACCAGGTATCCTGAATCCTGTTTGGAAGGGCATAATATATCTTCATATTAAAGAACCAACTTTTCTCAAATTCTCGTTCTTCCAACGTTGCTGGCTCTTGTACTAAGGTTTCGCAAAAAAGTCTAGTTACATTAAGAAAAGAAATTAGTTCTTTTCTTTCGTTATCCTGGAGAACCCCTTGCCTTTTATGGGACAAAAAGTATCCTAAATGTAACCTTGTAATATTAGTTATTACTGTGTCAAGGTTCGTTAAAATTGGTTCAGTACTTTCAGCGTGATGCGTGTTCACAGGGACAGAAAGACGGACAGACAAAAATTGTAAAAAGATTATTTTATTATATCGATAACGAAGTCTAGCCCGATAAAAATTTAGAAAAAATTATGTTCAGATTTGACCTTGCTACAGTTTTATTATAATATATAGATAGAAGATAGATAAATAAATAAATCTTGTCACCTTTGTGTAGCAAACATTTTTTATACAATGAAATAAATGTAACAACATACAAGTGACAGTTTCGTCTACATAAATGTTTCATATGTGGTCGATAATTACGCACAGAAACGTCATGTAGCCGTAGCTCAGTTGTAACGTACTGGATTTTATATGTTTCGCCGGAGCCGAACGTTCGAAACACGGTCATCAATTTTTTTGGAATTTTTTTTAAATAGCATAGGGAAATATAGCTTAATTTTTTAGCTAATCTGTCTGCTATATATAGCACAAAGAAAATATACCAAAAATCGCCAAGAATATTATGAACTAATTTTTTTTTACTTTCGTCTGTTATCCTGGAGAATCCCTTGCGTTTTATGTGATAAAAAGTATCCTAAATGTAATCTCGTAACATTACTTATCACTGTGCCAAGTTTCGTCAAAATCGGTTCAGTAATTTCAGAGTGATGCGCGTTCACAGGGATAGACAGACAGACAGACAAAAATTTTAAAAGGGTTAGTTTTGGCTTCTATATCGATAAGCCTACCCCGATCAAAATTTTCAAAAAATATTTAATGTACAGATTTGACCTTGCTACAGTTTTATTATAATATAGATTAATAATTCATATTAATATAGGGCTCTATTGTTATCTGGAACTAAAATAAAAAGGTGAATTTAGTATGTATAGGGTATTTTCACATTATAGCTACATTTCTTAATACTCTGCTCCCCATACTTGCTTTTCTATTTCCTTCGTAGCTTCTACGCGCGGTTCCTTTTTCTATGCTAGATATTTTTGGCTATCATCTATTAATATTATAGTGGACGATATTTTGTACTTCCGTCGAGAAATTCATTGGGGCTGCTACCACGTCATGCTGCAACAAAAAAACGCTTGATTTTATTTATTAGAGCTGAACCCAAAAAAGTGAATCTGAAACTAGTAATAAAGAGATATTAGAATATAATATTAGATAGGTATCTAGTAGGTGGTAGAGCCATGCTGAAGCTAATAGTGGTTAAGAAGCCATTGGTAAAATGTATAAGAAGCCATTGGAAACCAAAGATCCTTTAGTACATTTGTCTATATGAGAATAGTTGTATCGGTTGCTATAAAGAATTGTATGTTTTAAATTTTACATAATATTTGACCAACTTATACAGAAGTTGATTTTGCTAGCGTGTACACTCACGTTAATAATTTAATGGTGGTAGAGCCACGCTGAAGCTATTACTGGTTTCAGCTCGAATGGGTCGGCTCGCCCGCGGTACTACCACCCTCTCATAGACAACCGACGTGAAGTAACAGTGCTTGTATTGATTCGTTTCGTTCGGTCAGTGAGAGCGCCGGAGACCCACCTACCCTCCCCTTCTCCTTCCTTCTTCACTTCCTCTCCCCCGCCCCAACACAGGCTGACAACGCACTTGCGACTCTCCTCATGTTGCAAGTGTCTATGGACGGTGATGATCACTTAACATCAGGTGCCCATCGTTTGCCTCCTATGATATAAAGAAATAATAATAACTAAAACAACAAAAACGAGTTCCTTGGTGGACGGTTGAACCTGATGGCTGTTGACACTGTTGGTATGTAACTGTAAATATAAAAAGTATATAGTTAATTTAAATATGTTGCAAACTGACGTGTAAGAATCACAAACGATTAAACGTGTTTCATTGTGCCTCTCGGCTTCGTAGCGAGACCTAGCGGCGCGAAACAATAAAACATCCGATGTAATGCGCCAGTCTATATATTAAACTATTGCAACACGTGTATTAGAAAGGTTTGATTTAATTATTTTTCAAGTTTTTAGGATTTATTTCAATAATATATCGTAGAATAAGGTAGTAGAATCTATACAAAGATCGACTTTGGACGCGCCACAATCAAACTCATTTTAAACGCAAAGCCGTAGTTTTAGTTCCTAAGGATGTAGTTAGCAACACAGGCTAACACATGAGCCGCTTCAACTCAGTTTTAAGGAAGAGCAGCCTATCAGGACTGGTCTTAGAACTGTAGTATTTTAAGTCCCAATCGTTTATAGCGCTTTTATTAATATGTTAAGTCGTTACTGTACTATATCTCCTTATATAGCAGCCAAGGTGTCATGTTCTAACGAGTTTAACACGTACAAACTTAAACTTGTTCAGAACGAGTGGTTTCCATTGAGTCAAGTTACATGACACAAACCGTTATGTTATGAAACTTAAATAATATAATAATTGCTAACACGCCCAAAGGTGTTTACGCCAGTCTATATATTCAACTATTGCAACACGTGTATTAGAAAGATTTGATTTAATTATTTTTCAAGTTTTTAGGATTTTTTCAATAATATATCGTAGAATAAGGTAGCAGAATCTATACAAAGATCGACTTTGGACGCGCCACAATCAAACTCATTTTAAACGCAAAGCAGTAATTTTAGTTCCTAAAGATTCAACTCAGTTTCAACTCAGTTTTAAGGAAGAGCAGCCTATCAGGACTGGTCTTAGAACTGTGGTATTTTAAGTCGTTTATAGAGTTTTGTTAATATGTTAATTCGTTACTGTACTGTATCTCCTTATATAGCAGCCAAGGTGTCATGTTCTAACGAGTTTAACACGTACAAACTTAAACTTGTTCAGAACGAGTGGTTTCCATTGAGTCAAGTTACATGACACAAACCGTTATGTTATGAAACTTAAATAATATAATAATTGCTAACACGCCCAAAGGTGTTTACTTGTAAGTTCGTCCATTAATGTCAAAACGTTTGATATATATTTACCAAAAATACACATACAGAATACAGGTTTGTATGGGCTTTATTATAAACTAGCTGACCCGTGCGACTTCGTCTGCTTTAAATCGGTTATTACCGGTTTCAATTGTACTTTTAAACGCGAAAAATCGAAATAAATCTCAAAACCCGATTGCAGCGATACCTACTGTTTCAAATTGTGAATCCCAACTATCCAGGGACTCACTCAAACATATACCCAGTTGGTATGTGAGAAATATTTTAAAATAAGCTTAGAACCCATTCGCAGCATCACCTACCGGGTCCAATTAAGACAAAAAAATAACCTACATATATTGCCGACAAATGTCTTCCCAGTACGTTGTCCCAGTACCTTCTGTCCCAATAAGCCTACAACCCGTTCGTAACATCATCTACCGGGTTCAATTAAAATAAAAACTAACCTACGTATATTGGCAGTAATGTAAAAAAAGCTTGAGAGGTCCATGGACCTCCAGTTGGAACGTAGTTCCTTTCCCTTTTTTGTAGGCGTTTACTATACGCTCAGTATAGTTTACATTATAAAATATCAAGTTGATAGAGTTAAATTGTAATTTAAACGTTAAAATATATTCATAAAATAAATAATGATAAATTAAACACTGAATGACATCATAACTATTTTCAACTTGTATTAAAACTTTTTCACACTACATTGTATTAAAGAAAAACATAAATATTAAAAAGATATGAGCAACATGTGTCATCTGTCACTTGCCTGTGACTATTTGTCTAAGAGCTAGGCAACGGTTTCGACAGCGAATTGGCTGCCGGTAAACCTTTACAGGCAAAAATATTGAACTTTATATAATTTTAGAATGTTTTGTTTTTCACTAACTTTTAAACGCTACTAAAACGTGAATTTATTATTGCCAGACATTTTTGATATTAACAATAATGTGCCCGATGCAATTTTTTGTAAATAAAGAAGTATGTTCAAACCATGTTAAGATATCTGTAATTTTATTGAAGTTATATTTCTTTTGGCGCGTTAGGGAAAAATGATGAGAGTAAATTTTTACGATGAACGCGCACACCGTAACAAAAAAATGATGAGAGTAAATTTTTACGATGAACGCGCACACCGTAACAAAAAAATGATGAGAGTAAATTTTTACGATGAACGCGCACACCGTAACAAAAAAATGATGAGAGTAAATTTTTACGATGAACGCGCACACCGTAACAAAAAAATGATGAGAGTAAATTTTTACGTTGCGCGCACACACCGTCACGAAAAACCGACACCCTGAAGTTAGCTATAGTCAACATTTTGTTTCTTTGTATTTGTTGTTTGTATTTCTTTATATTAAAACTTTCATTGTATTAAATACCTTTTTTTTATTGTTAGTGTCGTTTTTTCTACAAACGTAGAATAAGGCGCAAGATAAAATTTTTGAAAAGATTTTTACTTGTTACGCCAAAGAAGTATAACTTCTAATGCGTGTACATAAGTACACACACACACACACTTTTTTTAATATTATTTTATTTCAACATAAAAAAGGGTAAATTAAAAATATAATGTATTTTTTTATGTCATAGGAGGCAAACGGACAGGTGGGTCACCTGGTGTTAAGTAATAACTACCGTCCATAGACACTTGCAACACCAGGAGAGTCGTAAGTGCCTTGCCAACCTGTGTTGGAGGGGGAGGAAGCGGAAGGGGAGAGGAGGAAGGGGAAGAGAGGTGGGCCTCTCCGGTGCTCTCACTAATCGAACGAAACGCACTAATGCAAGCATTGTTACTTCCCGTCGGCTTTTTGTTAGAGGGTGGTACTACCCCGGGCGAGCCGACCCATTCATCCTGAAACCAGTAATAGCTTCAGCGTGGCTCTACCCCCTACCAAAACCTATGTATAGAATAACTTAGTTATAACTCTAGCTTAGCGCAACACTGGCTGTATAATAAAGATAGCCATAATTATGGAAGAGCCTGGTTAACAAAATGAAATATGTTCTTTGCAAGGGAAAAAATAAAATGGTTTGAAATGAATTATTTTGTTTATAAAGAATATCACCAGGCACATTATTGTCAATAACAAAATTGTCTGGCAGTGAAAAATTCATGTTTTTAATAACGTATAAACGTTAAACTTATAAAAGTTACTGACAAAAAATGTTCCTTAAATTATTTATAAATCAAAATGTTGATCTGTAAAGGTGTAATTCGCATTAAAAAATACAACGTTAACCGGCTACCAGGTATCCTGAATCGTGTTTGGAAGGGCATAATATATCTTCATATTAAAGAACCAACTTTTCTCAAATTCTCGTTCTTCCAACGTTGCTGGCTCTTATACTAAAGTGTCGCAAAAAAGTCTAGTTACATTAACTAATTTCTTTTCTTTAGTTATCATGGAGAACCCCTTGCGTTTTATGGGTCAAAAAGTATCCTAAATGTAACCTTGTAATGTACAGATTTGGCTTTGTTACAGTTTTATTATAGTATAGATAAATAAATAAATCTTGTCACCTTTGTTTAGCAAAAATTTTTTTATACAATGAAATAAATGTAACAACATAAGTGACAGTTTCGTCTACATAAATGTTTCATAAGTGGTCGATAATTACGTACAGAAATGTCATGTAGGCGTAGCTCAGATGTAAACTATACTGACTGTATAGTAAACGCCTACAAAAAAGGGAAAGGAACTACGTTCCAACTGGAGGTCCATGGACCTCTCAATGTTTTTTTACATTACTGCCAATATACGTAGGTTAGTTTTTATTTTAATTGATCCCGGTAGATGATGTTACGAACGGGTTGTAGGCTTATTGGGACAGAAGTTACTGGGGCAACGTACTGGGAAGACATTTATCGGCAATATATGTAGGTTTTTTGTTATCTTAATTGGACCTGGTAGGTGATGCTGCGAACGGGTTCTAGGCTTATTTTAAAATATTTCTCACATACCAACTGGGTATATGTTTGAGTGAGTCCCTGGATATTTGGGATTCACAATTTGAAACAGTAGGTATCGCTGCAATCGGGTTTTGAGATGTATTTAGATTTTTCGCGTTTAAAAGTACAATCGAAACCGGGAATAACCGATTTGGTGCAGACGAAGTCGCACGGGTCAATCTATATTATAATAAAACTGTAGCAGGGTCAAATCTGTACATTAAATATTTTTTGAAAATTTTGATGGGGGTAGGCTTTGTTGTCGATATAGAAGCCAAAAATAACCTTTTTAAAATTTTTGTCTGTCTGTCTGTCTGTCTGTCTGGTGTGAATAGTAGCATTTGTGTAACTGTATTAATTAATTTATTAAATCATTATTACGTAATTGTCTTTTGACTTGTTTTTATTTTAATATTGCTAAACCAAACTACAGTCTTTTTTTTCAAATTAATTTTATTTTAAAAACATGGAAGTAGTCATAAGTAATCAGTATATCATAAGTAGTCATTTGTTTATTGATTAAAAAAAATACAGACGAATTGATAACCTCCTCCTTTTTTTGAAGTCGGTTAAAAAAGATTGAAATGCGATGAAAATGTAACTATAATCAATAAACAAATGACTACTTATGATATACTGATTACTTATGACTACTTCCATGTTTTTAAAATAAAATTAATTTGAAATTAGAATTCTTAGCCAAACAAAAATTATTTTGATTTGAAATGGCCAGTACTGCAGAACGGCAATTTCATAGGTATAGAACTATTTATTATCATACCTTAACAAAAGTGAAGCGTAGTGGATAACTAAGCCATTTTACAGACAAGGCAGGCATTTGAATTCGAATAAATAAAAGACGTAATTAAAATGGGAATGCGACTGGCGACTTCATTATCCGATGTTATTGATGAGGATACAGGGTAGCGGAGTCGTGGGGGCTACGCGCGCGCACGATTCTACCATAAAAGATCCAGTGTTGTTTAATGCACATGTGCAATTAAACGCTTGTGAAAGGACAAACCGTGAGTCGGTCAGCGGACAGCGTTGTACCATCCGTTCATCACAAACAAATTCACGATTAGTCTTTACATCTACCTTATTTTCTAAATTTTTAGAGGTTTCATTAGAAGAAAGGGTGCGTCCGTTAATGAGGTGACGCAATCATGGGGGAGAGGAAGTCAAACTGAATCTCACGTGATAGAGAGAGAAGGGATTTCGGAAGATAAAAAAATCACATTTTTTAAATTATATATATATATATATATA
>MU160618.1:392169-407346 GCA_015888305.1 Antheraea pernyi | reverse complement strand
TAAAAAAGCTTGACAAATGGGTGCCCCACGAACTCAATGATCGCCAGCGCGAAGTACGCGTCGAGACGTGCCTTGCACTACTCAACAGACACACAAATGAAGGAATTTTGAACCGCATTGTTACCTACGACGAAAAATGAATTAAACTATGCCCTGCACAAAAACTAACCCCTAGAAAAGCGATGGTCACTGTTTGGTGGTTTAGCGCCGGTGTGATTCATCACAGCTTCTTACCAAACTGTGTGAGCATTACTGCAGATGTGTAATGTGAAGAACTGAACACAATGATGGAGAAGCTGGCACATCTCCAACCAACAGTGGTCAATCGCTCGTCTCCGCTGCTCCTGCACGACCTCATACTGCACGGCAGACGATCTCCAAGTAGCAAGAACTGGGGTTGGAAGTTATTCGTCATCCGCCCTACTCACCAGACCTTGCGCCTACAGACTACTACTTTTTCCAGAATTTGGATAACTCCTTGGCGGGAAAAAAATTCAATACCCGAAAGGCAGTACAAAATGTCTTTGAAGAATTTGTTGCCTCCCGTCCAGCTGATTTCTTTAAGAAGGGCATCAATAAACTGCCACTGCGTTGGCAAAGATGCATTGATTGCATGGGTGATTACTTCGATTAATACAAATAAAAAATACACGAAAAAAATTCGTTTAAATTTTTTCATACAAAACGGCAATTTAATAGGTAAAGACCTAATATATACCTACTTGTATTTAGGTAAACAGCACGAAAGTTAAAATGAATTAGTAATAAGTCTAATACTATACTACTTATTAATCGTTGTGGTCTAGTGATTTGACCAATGGAATATATATAGGATGTTCGCAGATACAACATCATTGTTACGGAAGTCGCGTAACATTTCTAATTTAAATTAGTAACACTATTGGCAGACGGTGAAGGAAAACATCGATATGAAACCTGATCTTGAGAAATGTTCTTGTAATTACCATTTTATATAACGTACTCTGTGGTTACCATCGTATGTGGGAAAATATAGCACTGTGGATATCTCGGAGTTTGAATTTGTAAATGCGTCGTGGTTTGGTGAGGTAATTATGCCTATGCCTATTGGGGAATTGGCCTATGGCTCTGCAGTCAGTAACTTACAGTCCGATGTGATGTTATATAGGTCAGTATTTGCCATGTATATTTTTTTAAGTGTAACCTTCTTTAGGAGCGTTGAGCAGTATAAATAAATAAATTAGACATGAGATGAATTTGTAATTTCGCATCATGAGGTGATACATGATCACGACCGGCCGTATTACACCTGCGTGGCTTGCGTCATACTAGCGACGTAGGGCCTGTGTACATGTGATAACTATTGATATCTTGCAGCTCATTATACATTTAATTGATTAATAGACTTTAAAAAAATATATATAATTATTGCTTCGAGTGCCAATACATATGAAACACTAATGTTAATAATATCAGTAAACAAATTCTAAAATTTAAATATTGTCATTCACACTATCATTGATTGTACACTCATCATCGTGTCCGTATATATTAAGTGACTGTTGTAATTTCCCTAATTTAGACAAAGTTAAAAACACCAAATATTTGGGTACCGTTATAGACAATATACTAAGTTTCCAATATCGTATTTCGTCATTAGTGCATCGCATCCTTCGGTTTATACCAATTTTTAAATGTTTTGTATTGTAATGTACAAGTAGCAGACAGTAACATTGTGAAAATAATATACTTCGCTTTATGTCAGTCACTACTTCTTTACTGCATTCCGTTTTGGGGGAGGGGAAGAAGTAAATCCATTTTGCTACCCCTAGAAAGGGCTCAAAGAGCCATACTGAAAGTGATGCTTTTCCGACCATATATACAGAGAATCTTTACCAAGAATGTCAGGTTATAACCGCTAGACAGCTTTTATACTACAAATTATTCACAGTCAACATATAGTGACGACAATCTCACAGATAATCATCACACAGATAATCACACAGATAAGAGAAGAAAGGTTGAGGACCTAATACAAGTACCTAAACGCAACACTTGGTTTGCTTATCGTTTTGAAGGCTTCCTGGGAAGATCGCTCTATAATAAAGCAAATAATATGCTAGAGATTAATCAATACAACAGTCATACAAAACTCACTTTCAAATGGTTACATTCACAAAATTATACACATACAGAAAAATTATTAATACCACAATTTAAATTGTAATTATAATTTCGGTAGTTCAAATCATACATTTTTATTTAAAATAAAACAATTCACTCATTACTATCATAAAACACACTTGTCTCACTCAGAATACCATGTAACACAATTATGAGATTATATTTAGTTAATTCTAATTATGTTTTTATTTATTACATATGTTTAAGTCACTGTTTGTTTTAGTTCTCATTATATGAAATTGTGATATCTGCGATACAGTTTGTAACCAGTGCAGATACCAATATAACTGTTAACTATGTACACAATGACTCGGAACAATAAGATATATTATTATTAGTAAGAAAATTCAAAAGTAAACACATTTGTTTCATTGTTTTGTGTTTTCACTTCTGACGGCGGTCCTTATGCCTCAACTTTTCTTTAGCGGTCACAACAACGTAACTATCTCATATTGGATGGTGAGGTTAGGTATCACTAACCCATCGATGAAGCATTGTTATCGCATTATTAGTCTGTTATTAGCGATTCAAATTTGACGATATTTTATAACAAAAGAAAATTTGAGCATTGTCACTGTACTTCACGAGTAACGGATATTTTACGTGAAAAGACAAATCATTAACTAAATTGTAGTGGACTTCAGAATGCGTATCAAAAACAACATGCAATTTCAAACGAATAGGAAGACATACAGAAAGGAAGCCATAAATTCAGTCGTTCTCAGTAACAACAATCGGAAAGTTATCTTCAACTCCTAATTATTGATTGAAGGGCCTCGAAGCGGCTTCAGTGCAGTCAATTATTGGTTGGAGTAATTCAAAACCGCGTCCAATTTAGTGTTAACAAATCGAATTGTGTTTTTGTACGGACTGAAGAGATTTTAGATTGTAGATGTGGCATTTTTTTAGAAAATGCAATTAGCATTATTAGCAATTAGTAATTGTAAATATTATTAGCAATGGAACCTTAGCAGTGGAAATATTCTATAAACAATCATAAATGTTATATAATTTACATGACTAAAAAATGTAACGTGTTTATAATATTTTAAAGAAATTCCTATGTCACATTCGCAAAATCTATATTTTGTCTCAATCTGTATTTTGTCTGTCAAAATGCGTTACGTAACAAGTCTAACGCAGCAAAACATAGCCTAAATAAGTTAGACTTGTTACGTAACGCATAAGGAAATTATGCGTGTGAATACTTACATTTTCCATTCCATAACTCCATGGTACAAGATAAAAATACTAAGGTCTAGACTTCCAAATTACAAAACTATACTAGACGATGAAAAGGGGAGAAGTATCGGAATTTTTTTAAGGAAAATATGTATGAAAAATATTGTTTGTGAAATTAAATATAATGAAATCTAAAACTCGGTAACGGCGCCACCTATCGGCTTCAATTATATCCAACTATTTTGGTTAACCCATAAAATCATAATATATTATCAAAATCAGTTGGGTCGTTTAGACAGAGAAGACCTATGAACGCAAGTACACCATAATTTTTATACAACATTATAAAGTTTAACAGATTGTTTTCTTTTGATATTTCTTTTAGTTTTCTTCTTTTGAGGTGTTGTTTTTTGTATATTATTGGAAATCATTCTTGCATTTTATTATCAAAATTTTCAGGGAAGGCTAGATACTATGACATCATGCTACTACTTTTGCCCCAATAGCAATTATCAAACAAAATATACATTATACAGTAAGTAAAAACGAAGTAATAAGCGAGTGCGGGCGGGCCGTGTGCTACGCCGCGGCACATCATATCGAAACTGAGGGCGAATAAAAATTAAACTCCAATAAAATGTAATGGTTATAAAGTACAAAAATAAAGTTATCTGCGTAATTTCAAGGTTGTCTCGTATACAAATAAGTACTACTGAGCTAAAATCAACGTAACAATACCATATCCAGTTTTGTTTTGTATTCCACGTGAATACAAAGCTCCTCTTAATTGGGATACCGCTAGTGAGCTGAGTACTTTAAAAACGGCGTAATGACCTCTATTTTAGTTGAAACGGTCGATCCTTTCAAACTGAGCTCTTTAGAAACCATCGAACCAAAATGTGGAATAGCTGGAGGTAAATCAGACTCAAAGCGAAGCGGCGAGTGAATGAAATGAATGCGAATTGATTTTATTGAAATTTGATTCTATCTGCAACTCTAATACCGAGTTAGTGGTTTGATTTTTCTGCTATTTTCTTTCCAGAATATCCTATAGATAAGAATAATGGTGTGATTAATTAATTCATCATATAATGTTATTCATAGAACTGCTGGTTTGTATCGAAAATGTAGGCATCAAGTAAAAAAATGTTTACCCTTAAAATAGTCTCTTAGGAATTTAGACCAAATGATTCAATGTTAAACAATAATGGCTACGCTGCAATAAAGATTTTTTTTACTGTATCACGGCAAAATAACTGCAGTGTGCCTGATGGTAAGCATAGTACAATCCAAAAACAATGGCGACCACCGAGTGACACACTATCCATTACCGGTCGCTGCTATCATGCCGGCCAGCGAAGAACTGGATATGCACAGGCTGATCCCGAAACGCGACCCGCTGAAGCGAATCACTATGACGGGCTTTTTTGCCATATACATGGTGGTTGCGACCCACTCAGGCTGTAAAACCCTACCACCTCGCTTTCGCCATTGCCTCGTTCAGCAAGGTGCACCACGTGCAGGTGAGGTTGGCTTGGATGTTTTAAGTCTTAGATGTTATTCGACACCCCTTATACCCCATTGTTTATTTTATGCATAATTACGTACAACCTTTGATTTAATTAGGTTAATGTTATCATACAACACATATCTATATCTTCTATACACATAATAAGAATGTGAATCTAACGTGTTTATACTTTTTAGATTTTTGTGAAAAATAATATTGTTGGTGTCTCGGAATAAGTAATAAAATACATTTCAATCATTTTTCAAAATGTCTTTCTGCCTGTTTGTTTGAACACGCATCACTGCTAAAGCACTGAGTTCACGATAAAACTTCACCTAGAACATGATAAAACGTATTTCTCAGTAACATTTACTTTTTGTTTTAATAAAACCGGTTTACTCCATCAAAAGTTATTGTAACTTTAATGACGACGCGATTTAAGTACGAGAGAAAAGTAGATAAATAAATGAACTTAATACATTCAGATGATTTTATTAATCACTGTTTTTTTACATTAGGTTTCACGCGGACGAAGTCGCGGGCATAGCTAGTATACAATACAACTGGTTTGTAGGGCCTGATATCGTAAGAGGAACACACTGATCGGGAGGCGTCACATTTTCACAACACGACAAAGTCAAGAACTTTCGAACTTCTTGACAGGATGGTTGCTACTGTGAATCTGTGGAGACGCGTACCCACCTGGCAACAGCCAAAGCCGAGGTGTGCCGCGCACCCTTGAGCTAGTTGTCAAAATAAAATCGGCTGAGTGCCTTAAGCGCTCGCCTTGGTAGTCCGGTGAAGCTGTTAAGACCTTACTTGGTCAATAGGGTAGTCAGTTCGGAAAAAAAAGTACTCACCTGTGTAGTTATTAGGTCAAACATATCTTCAAAACACTCGCCGTTATACAGTAGATCAGAATATAATATTGATAGTAAATGACAAAGAATGAAAACGTATCTAACGACGTGTCATCTGTTAAAATATATCAAGCGATTTCGGCTACAGATACCGCTAAAGAAATTTACAAAGGTATACCATACACTCGAAAAAATATTACCCTTCTTTAACACAGTGTTTGTAAAAAAACACATCTCCAAATTAAATCAATTTTGACATCTGGACTGCCGATCTACTGGAGTGAGTGACATAAATTCTCCATACGCGGGAACTGAGAAAAAATGACAAGAGACGAATCTCTCTCATGCTTGGCGATTGTAGCAAATTTCATACAATTTGCCACATCAATTCCAACCGCCTGGATAAAAAGGTGACCATTCCTCTCAAAGTAAGCCAGCTTGTTGAATAAAACAACCGTTAAACGAATAGCTTCGATCGTGTTCTCGGCGTCAAGATTTCTAATTTCCACCCACATATTTAATTTAGTTCGACAAATTGAACGAGTAATATATGGCACTTAAATAAATCTGACGATGATATTACAGTTTGAACGGTTGATTTTACTACCAATTGCGAGATCACAGAAAAAAAAAACAAAGTTCGTTCATTTTACCTACGATGCTGCGTTATGTATGAAACAAAAAAAATCTCCAAACCAGAGACATGGCAAAGTGATAAACGAGGGATTTCCTTATAGCCTTCGAGTTGGGAAAAGTCGTAAAAACTTGTATCAAGTGTTTTTGTGTCTTTTTATTGTCCTATTTTATACAACATCCTCAACTTACTATACGTTCGAATTACAAAATGTTTTTCCTTTTTATTAACTTTTTTATTAAAAAATCAACAAAAATGCGATAAATGACTTACTTTCTATAAAAGCATGACAAAGTAACTGCACTATGTCTGATGGTAAACACACAGTGATTATAGAAAAAAACCAACCATCCAGAATTCTAGAATCTGACACCAAAATCGCCACTGTTATTACTAACCTCCGAACTATTACACGGATTTTCGTCTGAAGCTTTAATAAACAATGAAAATAATTCTAGATTTAACACGTAATTTAGTAATTATAAAAACAATAGGAAATGTACTGGTTACAACAGAGCCGTAAAGCACATTACCAATTTACCGGATAGTAAGTTCAAGTGACATATCATGCGGTATTTTGATGTCAAAAGACTATTATAGGGTGGATCAATATGGGAACGATGATGACGTCAGGAAATAACAATCCTCTCATCTGATATAAAACGAATGTAATGTATTCTTATAAAAATATGTACGTTAGAAAGGCAAACCCGATCAAGTTTCTTATTGATTAGTCTCAATGACTGGGTTGTTTTCCGAACCGGTAGTATTTGTAACATTTTACTTCCCCCCTTTTTGATATTAGTTGTTAACACCAAGGGAGTCACAAGTGCGCTGCCAACCTGTGTTGGAGAAATTGTTTGCCAAACAGTCGAGCCTACTGGAAGTTAACCAAATCGGTGTAGGTGATTTTTTTCGAATCGTCACTGCTACCACTAAGGTTTTTTTTTATATGTCATAAGTGTCAAACGAACAGATGGGTCACTAACAACACTAGAGGAATCGCAAGTGTGTTGCCACCTTTCGGGGGGAAGGGATTAGGGGAGGGAGAGGGAGAGGTGGAGAGGGGAGGGGAGGGGGGCCTCCAGCGCTCTCACTGACCGAACGAAACGCAACAATGCAAGCACTGTTACTTCACGTCGGTTTTCTATGAGAGGGTGGTAGTACCCCGGTCGAGCCGACCCATTCATGATGAAACCAGTAATAGTTTCAGCGTGGCTCTACTACCATTAACACAGATGGATCACTTGCCCATGACCCGCGTGAGAAAGCTACCTTATTGGCCAACACCTTCGCAGCTAATTCTTGACTCCATAATCGCAGCAACCAAACCCAGTAATACCAAGAATCAATTTCACAGTGCCAGAAAGCCGTATTCGGCAAAGTGATGTGCGAAAGGAGCAGCTTTCACTTAACATTCGAAAAGCAAGTGGTCCTGATGGCATCCCATCTATAGTCCTTTAGAAATGTGCAGCCAAGTTGTCTGCAGCTCTAACACGCTTATACCGTTTGTCCTATCTCTCTGATGTTGTGCCCTATGTTGGGAATAAAACCAATATGCAACCAGTTCCCAGAAAAGGGGACCGTTCAGACCCCTCAATTATCGCTCAATAGCTGTAACCTCAGTGTTATGCAAAGTCATAGAACGAACCATAATATACAACTTTTCCGGTACCTAGAAGATCACTCCTTAGTTAATGATCGGCAATATGGCTTTCGTCCCAAACGATCAACGGGTGACCTTTTAGCGTACATGCTGCATCGCTGGGAAGAGACAGTTGATAAACATGGCAAAGCCGACGCAATTAGCCTCGATATAGCAAAGGCATTTGATAGGGTTTGGCATCGAGGTCTTCTATCCAAACTTGAGGAATACGGCCTCCGCGACAACCTGTGTAGATGGATCTTCAGCTTTCTGCATGAAGGCAAAATACGTGTCCTCGTTGATGGACACAGCTCGCAGTTCATGACAGTTAATGCAGGAGTCCCTCAGGGCTCTGTACTTTCACCAACCCTGTTTCTAATGCATATTATAATAATTCATGCATTCATTTATTCATTCAATTGCATTCATACTTATGCTGACGACAGCACGGTTTACGGTGGATTTTGTATCAGTCCCACGGCTAGTCGTGGTGAAACTGAGAGTATGCGGGCTTATCTTGTCAGTGAGCTCAACCAGTCCCTGGAACTCATATCTATATGGGGAGCAAGTAACTTGGTTGAGTTCATAAAACGTTTAAAACTAATTTAATAAATCCGGTTTAATTAGTTCAGAGTGCAAACGCGTACAACACAGTATCGATGTTTTTATTTTTCGCTACTCTGACGGACTGCACGTACATTGAACAAAGGCCGCGGTCTGTGCACCCATGGTCTACGTGGAGCGGTCTATGCAGAAACGCTTATACAAGAAAGCTTTGCCAATTCTCTATTGTGAGATATTACAGAACCTGTCGACAGAAGAGTGAAGATGGATATAGCTTAACTGACCATGCATCGCTACCCAAGCTAAACTACAGCTGTTATGTTGAGTTTGTAAATGATCATGGTAGTTCAGATTCAGTTGAGTCTGCACTGAATACTGTCATTAATCAAATATTTTATATTAGCTTCTACCCGCGGCCTCGCTCGTTTTAACATAATTTGATCCATGTCTTGGAAGTAGCACATTTTTTTCTGGGTGTAAGATATATCTTACTCTGTAAAGTTTCAAAGCGTAACAAACAAACTCACATTCATATTTGTAATCTTAAGTAAGAATGGTTTCAAATATGTAGCGCAATGTTAAAAAAATCATATGCAAACTTTTGCTCCAAATATACTTTACTCCGCTTTTGCCATTAGCTTTCTGCCTCACAAATCTTCTATATCTTTTCAGTATACATTCAAATTATCACATTTCTAATACTAAAGTTTTAATTTTCAACCCTATCTTTATCCCTTCAAACCATGGGATTGCGCTGTCAGACAATGAGTACTCAATTACGAGTACGTAAGTTTAACAATAAAATAATTGTAATATTAGTAAATATAGGCAAGATATATAACCATATATTAGAGATATGCTTACATGATATAAAATATATATGCCTAAATGTTTAGAATATTATGTATTTATTCCAAATTGTTATTCTATTTTAATTATAGTTCTACTCATGCATTCGTAATTACAGCCCTCGTCAGAATATGAGTACCACAATACTTGCTCTTGTAAGTCTGCAGCTTATGCTGAGACAAAGGAGTATTTGACTCCATGCAACTTATTTCATTACGCCTTTCATGTATCATTTTGTGTCATTTCATAAGCGCATTACTTGAGAAGAGCTGCATCTATTTGGCTAAATCTTTTTTGTTATATTTGTAATTATCAGGACAAGGTTTGTATGACAGAAAATGTTTGAGAAATTGTACATTAAAATTAAAATGTACTTTAAAAAGGTTCATATATAAAATCAAGTGAGACAGTAAGGAGACCTTCAAAAACATGGATAGAATTACAGACTGGTCAAATTTGGTCTAATTTCCTTCGTTAACGACCTCTGTGAAGTCGGGTCAGCTTTTTTATTTATATATCTTGTGTATGTATAAATTAATATTATTTTCTTACTTTCTATTACCCGCTTGTATCTGTATCATACGTATAATAAAAATGTAAATCTAACGCATCTGTACTCTTTGGATTTTCGTAAAACAAATTGATGCAGGTGTCTAATAATAAGTAATACATTTCAATCATTTTTAGAAATGTCTGTTTGTATGGACACGCATCACTGCTAAAGTACTGTGTTCACAATAAAACCACACCAAGAAAATCGTAAAGCATATCTTCGAGAATAACTTAGTCTTTGCTTCATCAAAATCGGTAGACTTTATCAAAAACGATTCTATTTTAAATGACGGCTCGAGGTAAGTGTGAGAGAAGAGTAAAATAATCCATACTAATATTATAAAGCTGGAAGATTTGTTTCTTTGGTTGAATGCGCTAATCTCAGGAACTACTAGTCAAATTTGAAAAATTATTTAAGTGTTAGATTGCTCATTTATCGAGGAATGCTACATATCTTCGCTAAGACCAATAAGAACGGAGCACCAATTAAAAATGTTTAAAACCGGCTTTATTTTCCTTTTGAGAGCTTCCGCTGCGTGTTAGTTTGCCCTAAGAAACTATATTACGCAGACAAAGTCGCGGGCAACATCTAGTACTAAATAAAATTAAGCTGACCAAGGAACGCCACACGCTTAATTATATCAATATAGCAGTTGTTACAGCTAAGGTTAACGAAATAATTCAAGAACAAGAAATATTGAGTAAAAGCCTTCTTAAAACAAGTTAACATATGTCACAGAAGTAAGTAGATCATAAATTGGCTGTTGATGATCATCATCATCAGCCAGTAAGAGACCCACTGTAGGGCCATAGGTATATTCCCGAAGGAAGGTATAGGCAAAATCACCATGCCAGCCCACGCCGTATTGTCGATTTCAAACTCTGAGAAATCCACAGTTCCTTCTTCTTCTAACGTTCTAACGTTCAGGTTTCCTCGCAATGTTTTCCTTAATCATGAGCTGATAGTTTAACCAATTTAAATGAGTAAATATAGGCGAATTCCGAAAAATTCGTTAGTACATGCCGAGGTTTGAATCTGCAGACATCGAGTTAATATTCCACCGGTCAAACCATTAGACCATTACGGCTTATTGCTTGTCACACGGCTATTGATGATGATTAGGAATGCGTGTATATAAATTAAATCTAAGATAATTTCTAATACCATTGCAAAAATAAAAGGGGTATTTTCTCGATTGTGAAATATTTAAAAGCTATTATTTCCTCACACTAATCCGACATAAATAGGTACGTATGTACGTTTTTTCTTTCACTCTCTTCTATCAATTGTCATCTCATTATTCATACCTTTTATTCCATCACACAATCCCTCGGTACCTTGTCTTTCTTTACACATATCCTCCCACCTTCATACATAAAAACCTTCTAGTTTTGATTATCGTCTTTCCACATGAACATACCCGTTAGCCGATTACTCCTCAACTTGTCTGTCACTGGTTTTACTTTATAAAACTCTGATTACTATGGGTCTTTTCACAAAACTGACCTTGGAATCCATTTTGTTTTGTTAATATTGTGTTACTAAAATGGTAATTATAATAAATAGTGAAAACCAAGAAGAATAAACATGGTACTAATTATCTCGTAGTTATATTTCAAGCTTAGTTATTATATTTGAGACTGCAACACAGAAGTTCATGTAAGACAAATCAGGTTGTTTTTCCCTTTCCTAGAGTCACCGATACTTATACATATTTACACTGATATATTATGGCTTTTCTCGTAACTGTACAAAGATAGCAACTAAAGAAGGGATGAGGTAATTCGTAATGGACCTCCTGGGTAAGGTCACAAACTATGAGATATCTTGTTGTTGGCAGTCAACATGTTGAAAATCATAAAATATCTGGAAAAATCGGCTATCTAGCAACCCTAATTCGCTATCGCTGCGACATAATTTCTTTTTGCCCTCAATCTAAAATAAACTCTGCCGACTGTCGAATTGTAACACAAATTATGAACTTGCTTAAGTTACTAAAGTACTAACTCGACCGAAATTGCCTCGCTGTTTGGAATACTGATGTCCTGTCTATGGTTTGGTATAAGTCATGAAATACCATATTCATTGTATTAAAAATATGCTTAGGAATATTTTAATACTGTCTTTGTCTTCTTTTCTGTCCTTTTGTTTCTCTCTTCTATAATTAATTTATGTTTAAATTTGAAATACATTCAGAAAATTAGTGTCGTGACATCAAAAATATCTTGTTATTTATGTAACGGTAGAATCAAACATACATCAAATTCTCCTAATGTGATGTGGTTACTTTCATCCTCAGCTCTTGATTCAGCTGTATACGTTTATACTTATGCAGGTGGCTAATTCCCAAATTGCTTGTATTCCAGTACATGTAATTTATCTATTTAGACAAAAATATTCCAGAAAGTAGCTACATCTCTGCTAGGTTTAAGGTTTTATACCATTTATCTATATGTTCTTCACATTGTTATTTCACATCTCGTGAGATTGTAGGCAAACGCTTAAATATGTAAAGTTTAAAAAAGGCCGTCATAGTCGTTTAAAATAGATATTAATTTAGTAAGCACGCTTATATCTCATTACTTGGAGCAGACTCTGTGGTATAAATATATTCAATGTACATTTTATACGTTTAAAGTTAAACATCAATTACTATTCAATCCTGTTTCCAATCGACGAATACAGAGGATTATAAGTAAATTGGATGTAGCAATTTGTCATTTCAATTTTGAAGGGTTATGGATTTACAGGGTGTGAGATCTAATACTCTAACGCCCACCATAGTTGCAAATTTGGCCTGTCGCGTTCTGGGATCACCCCGTATATGTCCACCTTGTTTATATACACAATGTTTTAATTTGTTATCGCTAAATTGCACACAAATACAGCTGAAGTAAGAGTACAACAATGCATAGGTTAGCAAAGTAGCATCACATAGATTTCACCTATCTGTATACACTCAATGTGTAGAATACAGTATCCAAGCGAGATTTTCAATTCTGTACCTAAAGGGCTGCGTTCACTAGGTAATAACACAATGACTCTCTTCTATGTTAGTTTGTTGCAATTTGGCATCACATAAATCATCCAATTGCTAAACAGCTTGAAGCTTTGCAATTTGGGGAATGTGCACAAGATCTGCACCAACTAATACCACCGTCTCCATTTCATCTCAGGACTACCAGACGCCGTACAGACCTCCATTTATTCGCGGTTGACATACCCTTCATCTGGACGAAGTGCTTCGCTTCGTCATTTATTATGCGAACCGCGAGGGAGTGGAATGCTCTGCCTGCGTCTGTTTTTCCTGAAGCATATGATGTAGCAATCTTCAAAAGAAGAGTGAATGTGCATTTACTGCATAAACGCGTTATATCCTAGGCCTCGTCCTCACTTTACATCAGGTGTGACTGAGGTCAAGCGTCGCACAGTTTATTATAAAAAAAAAGAAAAGCAACCGTGACAGTGACGATCGCCGATGTAATTTTATAACGATTGTAATTTTCTCGATAGTCACTGTTATTTTTGGAACTTTTGGATCAAGTAAAAGGCTGGGAGATAAAGCATTTACTATACCCGATTTTATTCACCATTATAACTGTATTTCTGCCTGAAGTGTAATAAACGGCAAGGACGGTGATAGGAGGGCACGTACTCTCTCTGGATGCTGTAATGAACACGTGAAATTTATACCTCTAAATAATATTAGTTAGTTATTTTTATTATTTTTCCTAGCATCGCCATTTTTCCTTTTACATTTTTAAAATGAGCTACAAAGATTCAAAGAGCGCATAGATTTAAGGGGTCATATTGCTGCTTCTGCAGTATTGAACTTTTACCAATTCGAAGCCCATACAAGGCAATTATTTCTATATAACACAAAGAATCGTATTGAATATTGACGGAATACCTAGTGCTGGAGTTTAGTGTAAGGGAACCGTCGATCTAAAACAGGTGTACTTAAAAATCAACAATCATTATTATAGTAAAACGTCCATCTATCGCATGTCGCATTGCAGCCGGCCGTAGGTGTAAAGTGATAAGCGCTCGGCAGAGCAGCCAAAGCTAATATGGCGGCGCCTATGGCTCTAAATATATAAATATGTAAATAAATGTTGTGCTCAGCTTTAAAATGTATCTATCATCTAAATGGTTGTATTTATTATGTACTTCGTACTCTAATACGCAGATTGAAATTAAAATGTATAGTTGGATATCGTGTCTATTATTAATTTTCCATTATCATTTCCATTCTCCAATTATTAAGTTAAGATTAATAGCGTGATTTTAATACTCTAAATCGAATAATTTACGGAAAATATTTAGTTTTTAGTAGGTGGTAGAACGACGCTGAAGCTATTATTGGCTTCGGCATGAATGGGTCGGCTCGCCCGGGGTAGTACCACCCGACCCACAGCAGCACTGACGTGAAGTAATAGTGCTTGCACTGTTGCTCACCTCGCCACCCCGTCACCTTTCCCCCATTACCCGTCCCCTCCCTTAAACACAGACTGGCAACGCACTTGCCACTCCCCTGCTGTTGCTAGTGTCTATGGATGGCAGTGATCACTTACCATCAGATGATCCTCCTGTTCGTTTTGCCCTATAATATAAAAAAAGAAGTTAAATGCCTACGACACGACAATTTTTGTATTTTCATCGTGGTTTCATAAAACCACACGTTGTTTATATACTTATCTGTAACAAGCAACGACTTAGAATATAAAAATATATATAAAACCACATGTATTATATAAAACATGATACAGTCTAGACACTTTTATATATTTTATCTCTCATATTGAAACATCAAAGCGTTATGATTTTATAATGAAGTTCATAGAGTTCACCGAAGTCAGGTCAATATATTAAAATTGTTTGAGTCTTGCCAAATTCTTTTATTTTGCCTATTTTAGTATCGGTTTGTATGAATAGTACATTATCTTACAGATAATCTTATATATATATCTATATATCTTATCTTATCTATACTAATATATGAAGCTGAAGAGTTTGTTTGTTTGAACGCTATGATCTCAGGAACTACCAGTCCGATTTAAGAAAATCTTTCGGTTTTAGATAGCTCATTTATCGAGGAAGGCTTTAGGCTATGTATAATCACGCTAAGACCAATAGAAGCAGAGCACCAATGAATAATGTTTCAAAATCGGGCACTTTTTTTGCTTTTGAGAGATTCCTTATTATTATATACGTTGC